>CM059188.1:32092279-32182649 GCA_030323885.1 Branchipolynoe longqiensis
CATTTGGTCTGGGTTGGAGATGGGGGTGGCTTGCAAAGGGGGGGGAGGGGGTGCTTCTTTGCGTATTTTCCATCGATAGTGTCGCCACTATATGTCGCTAAGAACCTTTTTTCTTTCTGGTTGTTGTATTTAACCATAAAATACTGGGTGCTAATTTTGGTCGCATTACCTCGAGTTGACACTGAAACAATATTAATGTCAGGGATGCCAGTCTTCAACATTTTCAGCGCCTTTTGGTGTAGTTTTTGGTGGGGGGTTTTGTCGTTGTCTTTTTATCACCCCCTCGCTCCCACGCAAAAGAAATCTTTCTTCTTTTTTCAAAACTAAAAACCAGACACACAACAAAGTAACATTTCAGTTATAAAATTCACTTAGGGTGCGAAAAGAAAGGAGTGTTGGAAATACCATAATTGCCCAAGGAAATCAAATCTTTGACAATTTTCCAGTTTTTAACCTCATTTCTCTGTCCACCTACTGCTTCTTGTACTTCCTCGGGTAGTTGGCTCAGATAGCCAGTGTCACTGTCTCCCCGTCTGTGAAAAGAACACTGTGATATGAATAGTACACTGATGTGAAAAGTATAGCTAATTTGGTGTAAATATAGGACAAAGTGTAGCCTCATGCAGTGGTGAGTGAATACAAATCAATGTTTAGGCATACATTAAAGGCCCAGTCACATACACACTAGTGAACGTAGTTGAACGTAGTGGAGGCTAACGTAGTTGAACGTAGTTGAACGTACCGGCATCCATACTCCATCATCCAAACTTGGTAATAATGTGGAGGGGCCGTGAGTTCCGATTTAATCTTTGGACATGTTCAAAAGAGCGCTATGTTAGAGGCGAACATACTGTGGTGAAATCTCTGTACACTTAATGTACTCTAGCATGCTCTCGCATACTTTAGTGTACTTGGACTTAGTTGAACATAGTTGACCGTAGTGGAGGCTAACATACCATAGTTGAACAGAGATGAACATTGTTGAATGTAGTTGAATGGAGTTGAACGTACCGGTATCCGTGCCATAATGTATTTATCCGTACCAAAACCTGCCATACCTTAATGTTTTTCACTGTAGTTTAACGTACTTACACCACGTTTGACCCACATTTATCTATCCTATGTTCATCTACGTTCAACTACGTTCACTAACATGTATGTGACCAAGGCTTAACGCTGTAGGCATGTATCAACGGTTGGTCACAAATCAACGATTGGTTAGGTACTTCCCACTCATCTGGTCAGCTATGGCAATTATTGACCACATATTGGAGTATCCGTAATGGCCGTACACGGCGAGCAACAGTTGCGACTGAGCGAAATCAGCGGTTAATTGCGTGTTGACCGCTGTATAGGGTTGACCGGTGTGCGGGTGTGCACTGTACGACACTGGCTGACCCAAGTAGTATACACAAACAGGGCCTTGAGGCAGGCCGCCCCGCCCTGCTCCGCCAGTGAGCAATTCGATTATATCGCGCCTTGTCGCCGAACAAGGTTTGCCGACGTCATCATAGCGCGCGGCAATAATATCAAAAATACCTAAAATATCAAAAATATCACTTAGAAGCTGCGGACATTTAATTTGCCTAATGGCGCGCCGATCGTCGGGCCCTCGGCGCAGCGCTGAGTGGACGATCAATTCTCCGTTGTGAAATTATCATTTTTGTTTCAACTTGACAATGATGATGGGGATTTACTGGCGCGCCTACTCGCCCCGTAACAAACGGCCGCGCACACCGCACCCCACCTGATGGATGGTCAATTTTAGTGGTGTCTCCGTGTGATGACAGAAATTAGGGCCTTACGTCGAATAATGCGCAGAGATCCATCATCGAGAGGGGTGTGTGGGAGGGGTGAGGGGTGGGTGGGCGAGGGGGTGAGTGTTGAATGGGGGTGGGGTTTGTGGTGGGTGGAGGGTGTGTGTATGGTGGGGTGGGTGGAGGGTGTGTGTGAGTGGGATGGGGTGGGGGAGGGGTGTGTGTGAGTGGGATGGGGTGGGGGAGGGGTGTGTGGGGGAGGGTGGGTAGAGGGGTGGTGAGGTGGGTGTGTAGGAGTGTGAGTGGGGGATTGCAGAGTTGGGTGTGCTTCTAAAAGTTTTATATTTGCTTAAAGCTGCATAGTCTGACGAAGCATCAACTTTACAAAGACAAAACAATTATGTAGATTTGATTCTACATATCCAATTTAGATACTGATCCACTTATTAAGCATTTGTTGCCACATAGAAGGGGATGCTGAGTCAATTTAATAGAACCTGTTACTGCAGAAGCCTATGGTGTCAAGAGTTTTGGCGTGCTTGCCGAAACTAATTTGACTAGTTTACGCTTTAAATATCTGAACAGTTTGCCATTTAAACTTAAAGTTATTTCAAACTAAAAAGTGAGTTTTTTTTTGTTTGTTGTTGTTTTACGCCCTAGCAACGTTTAAGGTCATATCAGGACGGGTACCGACTTGTGACAGTGCGCACTCATGGTAGATTATAACAATCAAATTAATATAGTAATCTCAGAAAGATGACAGAAACTCTAAACCATCAAACTATGCTACTTTAAATTTCATGGGGAGGGAGAAGGGATGGACTGTGTGAAATTCGGGTATGTTGTTGTTGTTGTTGTTGTTGTTGTTGTTGTTGTGACGCAGGCTTCTTGTGAGGGATTGTCACAGACGCAGAGTTACTTGTATTTCGGCGGCGAAGCGAAATGGTGTTATGGATGGGGCGGGAGTTTGACTGTCCTTTAAAGAAAAAAAAAAGTTTTGTTTAACTCCCCGCAGTTTGTAATAGTGTGTTTTTGTGTGTGTGTTTTTGTGTGTGTTTTTTTTGGGGGGGGAGGCGGGGAATATGAGTGAGGGTTTACTAGGGACGCTGGTCCCGCGTCGGCTGTGACCGGTGGGCGGGAAGGCCACTTAAACTTAAAACCGCGCACACACTTTGTGCAGTAATTAATCATACCATACCCCGCAATAATGGCTAGTCTTTGTGTGCCGCGGGACTCGGGGAGTCGGGACTCGGGGAGTCGGGACTCGGGGAGTCGGGGACTCGGGACTCGGGGAGTCGGGACTCGGGACTCGGGAAGCAGCCGGCAACGCGCTATCAGAGCGGCGAGTGATGGATGTGCCGAGTGGTGCCTGAGGACCATATAGTGTGGCAGCTCAGTGGCATAGCCCTCATATTTAATTAGGCCGATTGTGTTCACCTAACCTAATAATAAAGAGTGTTTGTTTGTTTGTTTATTATGGGAAGCGGGACGTAGCTCAGTAAGTAGAGTGTCCACCTGTGATGGTGTGGGTCATCCGATCGATCCTTCTCAGGGGACCCATTTGCAGTTTGGGTTATTTTCCGTTATAACTAGTGGTCCACAACTGGTTCAGCAAAGGCTGTGGTATGTAGGAAAGTGCATATAAAAGACCCATTGTTGCTTATCGGAAAGATTAATTCATAAGACAGCAGCGGGTTTCCGCTAAAGAAATATGTCAGAATGACCATATGTTTTACGTCCAATAGCCGATGATAATAATCAATGCGCCCTAGAGACGTCATTAAATAAAACGAGGTTTACTTTACGTTTTTGTTTGTTTGTTATGATTTTACATCCTTGTAACTTTATGGTCATATCAGGATGAGGAGAAAGATTATTTGTTTGTTATTGTTTGTTATGGTTTTCCGTCCTAGCAACTGTATGGTCATATCAGGGCGGATACTTGTTTGTGACAGTGCACACTCATGGCGACTTTATCTTATAGTGCTGCCCCACTGGAGGATCAGGCCACCGGCACCATGACCCGATATCCCACTCCATTGCTATTGTCGGGGGGTGGGGGGGGGAGGGTAATGAATATGGGAAATATTGCGCCTAATGCGGGTTTCGAACCCACACCTTGAATTCCGGGCCAGTGTGCTAACCATATCACCACCTAGGCTCCCTGATGGCATTCCCTTATCCATGCCCACCTGTCTGTATGGCTCCTTGCCTGAGAGGTCAGTACAGACCACTACACTATGTTAACTAGGTCACATACACGCCATCGTAGGCCGCACGTGTTGACATTCCTAAGGAGGAACAACCCCACCCCCACCTCCACCTCCACCCAATAGAATGATTCATGAGTGTATTAGTAATCTGAGTTGAACATGTAGCATCAAATCTAAGTAAATGTTTTAGCTTTGATTGGTTGGTTATTGAAGTTTTACGTCCTTGCAACATCTAAGGTCATATCAGGACGGATTTAGCTTTCGCGGATCATGCGGCTTTACTTTGGTTAAAGTTGCATACTCCGATGGTTTTTCAATCTCTGTCATTTTCTTAGATAAATATATTAGGTTGATTGTTATAATCCACCTTTTTTTTTAGTTTGAAACAAATTTCCTTTAACTGACTAACTTAGGAGTTATTTAAAGTGTAAGCATTCAAAATTAATGTAGGTGTGCTTGTCAAAACTCTGAAACTATAGTTCTTCAGTAGTAACAGGTTCTATTAAATTTAGTTAGTATGCACTTCTATGTAGAAACAAATGCTTAATAAGTGTACAAGTATCTAAGTTGGATATGTTCGTTCAAATCTCGATTAAATGCACCAGTATCTAAGTTGGATATGTAGGTTCAAATCCCTATAAGTATTTTGCTTTTGGAAAGTTGATGCTTTCGTCTGAATATGCAACTTTAAGTTGTTCCGCTAAGAGCCGCGCGTATTATCTGATTAGTGTGGGAGGCCTAATGTTAATTTGTAGTCGCGCAAATGGAATATTATTGGAGGCATGGTGTGGTCTGTTAGATGGGTTTAGTCAGCCAGTGTTCAGCCACCATTAGGAGGTTCAGCGCTGGGTGGGTGAGGGGCGGGCAGTGTGTCCTACAGAGCAAAAATGGTGGCCCTACACCCCGCCCACCCACTACCTCACCCCCGCCCATCATCTCACCCTCGCCCACCACCTCACCCTCGCCCACCCACCACCTCACACCCTGCCCACCCAATACCTCACACCCCGCCCACCCACCACCTCACCCCCGTCCACCCACCACCTCACCCCCCGCCCACTACCTCACCCCCCGCCCACTACCTCACCCCCCGCCCACTACCTCACCCCCCGCCCACTACCTCACTCCCGCCCACTACCTCACACCCCGCCCTCAGACACGCCCTTCCCTGCTTCCCCCTGCTCCCCCCCCCCCTGACACCCACCTCCCCCCCCCACCCTCTCCCCCCGCCCCCGATCTTAGTCCCAGTCGGCGCTCGGTAATATTAGCCGGTTCCGACCCACTGGGCAGCAGGTCACGGATGATTGGTCTTTATTGCCCCTTGCGCACACTCGTACCCACCTACACACACACACACACAAACACACATCCCGCCACACTTCATAGCCATTCTATCCCACACTCACACCCTCACTCACACCCCTACTCACAGTTCATCCACCTAACAGTTCATCCCCCCACCCTCAACCTCCAACACCCCAACACCCAACCCTTCAACACCCACCCGACACAATCTCACTGCTCTTAGCAGCCTCCGCCACACACACACACACACATACATACACACAGACACACACACAGAGCTCTAGCGGCGCATCCCCCAACACGCCCCTCTCAGGATGATCCATACCGCCCAATGGCCGGTTCTACCGACGAATCGACAGTAGGAATTGCCCAGAATTACTAACTCACCAAGCCAATAACTTTTTTTTTTTTAGCAGGTATTTGTGTGAGATAGAGATACACAGATGTAAGAAAATGGCATCCATGTTGAGGTGGCGGAGAAAAACGCCAAATTAAACAGTTGGTGCAAACTGGTGGACACATGAAGCCTCGGTTAATTTGGTTTAATTTGTGTCCCCCGAGGGCGAACTGTAGGTAAAATGCACATCTTTTGTTCTAAATCTGAAACAGTTGGTTCTACTATTGAGTGAAGTGCAGTGTGTTCACACAAGTCTCACATCTATCCACTCAACATCTAGATATTTCATCTACCCACTAACCAAACCATATTAACACATTTATACTGTGTATTCACTAACCAAACTATATTAACACATATATACTGTGTATTCACTAACCAAACCATATTAACACATTTATACTATGTATTCACTAACCAAACTATATTAACACATATATACTGTGTATTTACTATCGAAACCATATTAACACATATAAACTGTGTATTCACTAACCAAATCATATTAACACATTTATACTGTCTATTCACTAACCAAACTATATTAACACATATATACTGTGTATTTACTATCGAAACCATATTAACACATATATACGTGTATTCACTAACCAAATCATATTAACACATTTATACTGTGTATTCACTAACGAAACCATATTAACACATACATACTGTGTATTCACTAACCAAATCATATTAACACATACATACTGTGTATTCACTAACCAAACCATATTAACACATATATACGGTGTATTCACTAACCAAACCATATTAACACATACATACTGTGTATTCACTAACCAAACCATATTAACATATATACTGTGTATTCACTAACCAAACCATATTAACACATACATACTGTGTATTCACTAACCAAACCATATTAACACATATATACTGTGTATTCACTAACCAAACTATATTAACACATACATACTGTGTATTCACTAACCAAATCATATTAACACATACATACTGTGTATTCACTAACCAAACCATATTAACACATATATACTGTGTATTCACTAACCAAATCATATTAACACATACATACTGTGTATTCACTAACCAAACCATATTAACACATATATACTGTCTATTCACTAACCAAATCATATTAACACATACATACTGTGTATTCACTAACCAAACCATATTAACACATATATACTGTGTATTCACTAACCAAACCATATTATCACATATATACTGTGTATTCACTAACCAAGTCATACTTTATCAGAACATAGATAATCTATGTATCTACCAATTATAGTAATTACTATATCAACATTTAGATTATCTATTATTTACCCTCAGCACCATGTCAACACATATATACCCTATGTATCCACCAACCATATTATATCAACACTTTATGTCATCATCATCATGCTGTCGGTTGCGATGCGACAAAGACTCCTTTCATTACTTGACTGACGCTCTCCATTTAGCTCTCTGCTGTGAGAGTGATGTCCATGAGTCGGTCTTACTGTCTCTCAGCTTCAGGTTTCTCTTGATGGTATCCTTGAACCGGAGACGAGGGAACCCTCTCTTTCTGTAACCAGAAGACAGTTGAGAATAGAGGATCTGCTTTGGTAGCCTGTCTGATGACATCCTCATGAGAACACTTTATGTACCCACCAGCTATACTATATCAACACATAGATATTTCATGTAGCCACCAAGCATAATATATCAACATATAGACACTACATGTATCCACCAACCATACTATATCAACATATAGATACCCAATGTATCTAAATCAACACTTTATGTACCCATCAGATACTATATCAACACACATAGATACTTCATGTAGCCACCGATCATAACATATCAAAATATAGATACTCCTTGTATCCACCAACCATAAGTACTATATCAACATATAGGTAATCCGTGTATCTACCAACCATACTATATCAGCATATAGATACTCCTTGTATCCACCAACCATACTATATC
Source organism: Branchipolynoe longqiensis (assembly GCA_030323885.1). Lineage (NCBI taxonomy): Eukaryota > Metazoa > Annelida > Polychaeta > Phyllodocida > Polynoidae > Branchipolynoe > Branchipolynoe longqiensis. The sequence continues at coordinate 32,099,932 of CM059188.1, forward strand.
AACACATATATACCAAGTATCTACCAACCATACACATAGATACTCCTTGTATTCACCAATCATACTATATTAAAGCATACATATTCCATGTATCTACCAATTATACTATATGAACACACATATACGCTATGTAACCACCTTCCATACTGTATGTATTTATTAATATTAACAGACGGGCTGGCCAAATGAGTTGAGCGTCTGTCTCCCATCCCATTCTGGTAGATCGTGGGTTCGAACCCTGGTCGAGTCAAACCAATGACTTAAAAATTGATACTTGTCACTTCCTAGCCAGGCGATTAGCATTATTAGGATAGGGCAAGGAGCAGTGGAATGAGGAAGACCAATCGTCCACGATTGAAATTTCCCCTGCTTAATCAACTAATCTTTTTTTTTTAATAACATTTTTTTTAAAGGCCCCATAGATACCCCCTTTCATGTCAACACATGGATGCATCAATTATGCCCCACCTGTACTTCTCCAGTCCTCCTCCATCAGACCTATCTCCATAGGTCACACACTGTTCTCGCCCACATACCAATGCATGGCCATATCCCCAGGCTAATCTATTTGTTGTCACTCCAAGAACCAACCATTATTATTTAATATTTGTATAGTATCAGTAATGTGTATGTGTAATTTTTAATTGTGGAAAGCGTATCATATCAGTATTGTACTTCTGTTTTCTCCTTTTTCATGTGAAACATTGCAGATAAAAATATCTACATGTCTTATGTCCAATGATCATGTGGAAATAAATATTATTATATTTATTATTATTATTATTTGTATTATTATTATTATTATTATTATTATTATTATTATTATTTGTATTATTTTTACCATCCAACTTGACAATAGCCGCGACACCCGCCACCAAGCTCCCGTAACCCTGCCGCTAGGCGGCGCCGGGTGCTGGGTGCCGGTAGACTGGGGGATGGAGTGGGGGGGGAGGGGGCATGGCGCTGCCTGGTGTGTTGCGCGCTGCCGCTTTGATGGCCGACGTAGAGTCCAGCACGCGTCCTGGGGAGCTGACCAGCTGCGGCACGGGGTCAGTAGGTGACGGGAGGAGGGAGAGGAGAGGCGGCATGCAGGGCACCTCCCTGTGTGTGTGGGGAGGGGGGTGTATGTGTGTGGGTGTGCGGGGTGCGCCACGTGGGGTGTGGCTGTTTGCATTATGACGTTGTTTGCAATATGTGCCCCCCCCCCCCATATGGCTTGTTTGTTTATTTGTGTTGGGGTTTTGCATCTTAGCAACATCTAAGGTCATACCAGGACGGGCGCATTCATGGCGCCTTTATAGTGCTGCCCCATTGGGAGACCAGACAGTGGGTGCCATGACCTGATATCCTACTCAGTCACATTATCCTGATACTGAACTAACCAGTCCTTGCCCTTTCCTAGTAATCCCGAGGGCCAGATTAGGAAAAAAAGCGGCAAGGATAAATTGTGTAAGTGATTGGTTTGAGTCGGTTTGGATTCAAAATCCCGACCTTCTGCATGGGAATCCTGCACTCTACCGATTCGGCCCCCTCGTCCGGTCCCTCATATGGCAGTAGGAAAGGATTTCTGAATTAGATGGACGTAGGAAGGGGCTAGGGGGAGGCATGCAGGGAGATTTAGTTATGTGTTGCTGCATTGGTGATGTAAACTGGTCATAGTCGTCCAGGACATATTTGTTATATGTGTCCGTTCTACAAAGGTCGCGTGAATATGTCCTATGCTGCCGACACGGCGTAAAGTAGCTACCAATCAATCAACCAATCAACAAAGGTCAGTTGGGTCGGCTCAATCTCACACAGAAAGGAAGCTGGACTCGGGACTTTTCTGTAGGACACTATTTGGAGGACCTCGCCGGTGTCTGTGGGTGGGAGGTGTGGGCTGTGGTTGGGTTTGGTGTGGGGGTGAGGGTGAGGGCTTGTGTGTGTGGGGGGGGGGGGGAGATTCTCGTCTTCGTTGTGTTATGTGAGAATCAGCAGCTGGGAGTTGGGGTAGGAGGGGTGGATTGTATGTGTGTGGGTGTGTGGGTGTGGAGGCGGAGACATGGTGGTGGGGTGGGTGATAGATTGGGGGACCAGTGTGAGAGGTTAGGGCCAGGGTGACATGTGTGTTAGGGAAGGGAGGAGAGAATGTGAAGAGATGGGGTGTAGCACGGTTACGAGGATTGATAAGGCTGTGTGTGTGGGGGGGGGGGGGGGGTAAGTGGTATGTGGAAGGGTGATGTGGGGGTGTGGTTGGGTGTTGTGTGTGGGTGTGTGGTTGGGTTTTGTGTGGGGGTGTGGGCGTTGTGTGCGCGTGCGGAGGGGAAGTTTGTGTGTGTGTATGGTGTGGTGGGGTGTTGTGTTGTGTGTGTGTGGAAGGGGTGCATGTAAGTGGTATGTGGGAGGGTGGTGTGTGGTTGGGTTTTGTGTGGGGGTGTGGGTGCTGTGCGTGCGTGTGAAGGGGAAGTTTGTGTGTGGCGCCACCTGTGTGGATTAAGGACACCCCTAGAATGTCGATCCATTTTCACCTCGCCTACTTCCACCAAAAATAAACCAGTACTCAGCAGCTATCCTTGTTCAATGCAAAGAGGATTAATATTGTCTGTCTAATCTACCTTTGTTTGTTACAAAACTACCATGTCGGTTAATAATAATGTCCGGTTGCCAAACGTTGTTTTGTGAAGTGATTGCTTATTACAAAATTCCCAAATTCAGACACGTGGTCAATTAAATAAAAAGTTAATTCTTAAAAAAAATAAAAAAGATTTAAGTTGACTTAACCCGTAAATACTTGAAACATAGTGAAGTCAACACAACCTAGGTGACCTCTAAGTGACCATGGCTGTTAAAGCTGATCTTGTCCCCATTGTGGCTGTGTGTATTTTTGGTTTGCACATATATAGATTGGTTGAAATTTCGCGTTAATTTAATAGCAAAACCTGGGGCGAGCCGTCGACAACTGTGTTTGCATTGCGAAGCACTGGCGGCAAATCCCTCTTCTTACACTGACACAGCCAGCCTGCGGATCTGGGCAGTGTGTGTGTGTGTATGTGTGTGTGTGTGTGTGTGTGTGTATGGACAGTCTCCTCCCCATCCCCACTCCCACCCCCAGCATCCCCTGTACACACCCTATAGACGCACCACGTGACACTCCCCTCTGTGCCGCACTGGTTTAGACCAATAGCGCAGTACCACATTTGTGTTTGCTCTGAATTGAATCCTTCACATGGTTAGTTGTTAACATAGCAACTCAACTAGCAGATTATTTGTGATACTACTAGGCCTGTGTTTTGTCCTTAATTAATCCACTGCACATTCAATTGTCAATGTAGTCGAACTAGCAGATTATTCGTAATTGAAAGGTTAGTGTTTTGTCCTGAATTGAATCCTTCACAGTCAATTGGCAACGTAACTGAACTAGCAGATTATTTGTGAGAATACTAAGTTTGTGTTTTTCCTGTATTGAATCCTTTAAATGGTCAGTTGTTAACATAGCAACTCAACTAGCAGATTATTCAACGCGATATTAGATTTGTGTTTTGTCCTGAATTGAATCCTTCACATGGTTAGTGGTTAACATAGCAACTCAACTAGCAGATTATTCATGATAATACTATATTTGTGTTTTGTTCTGAATTGAATCCATCACATGGTCAGTTGTTAACATAGCAACTAAACTAGCAGATTATTCATGATAATACTATATTTATGTTTTGTTCTGAATTGAAGTTGTTAACATCACTCAACTCAACTAGCAGACTATTTGAGTTAATACTAGGTTTGTGTTTTGTCCTAAATTGAATCCTTCATACAGTCGATTGTGAATCTAACTCAACTTACAGATTATTCGTGATAATACTAGATTTGTGTTTTTCCTGAATTGACTCATTGAAATAGTTAGCTGTTAGCATAGCAAATCAACTAGCCGGTTATTTGTGAGAATACTAGGTTTGTGTTTTGTCCTGAATTGAATCCTCCACATGGTTAGTTGTTAACATAGCAATTCAACTAACAGATTATTTGAGACAATACTAGGTTTGCGTTTTCCATGAATTGAATCCTTCATGGAGTTAAATTGTCAGTGTAACTTAAAGTTGCATAGTCCGATGGTTTTGAATTTCTGTATTTTTTTCTGAGATAAATATATTATATCGATCACTAGTATCTACTTTACATTAGTTCAAAGTTACTTTCATTAGAATGCAAACATGGAAAATTAGTTTTGGCAAGCTTGCCAAAACTCTGACACCAGAGACTTCTTCTGCAGTAACAGGTTCTGTTAAATTGACTCAGTGTTGCCTTCTATGCAGAAACAAATGCTTAATAAGTGCATCAGTATCTAAGTTAGATATGTAAAATCAAATCTAGATAATTGGTTTGATTTTGAAAATTTGATATTTCATCGGACCATGCAGCTTTAACTAGAAGATTATTTGTTAGAATACCAGGTTTGTATGGGTCCTGAATTTGAACGCTTGACATGGTTACTTGCCTACACAGTAACTTATCCACAGATCATTTCAGATAAACTAACCAAAATGTATTCCTGCTAGTTGAGACAAATGTTTGCATAATTTCTCCACAAACACCCTACATGAGTTGGCGGGAGTTGGTGCTTATGACATTAGATGTTGCTAGGACGTAAAACCCCAAAATCAGACCAACATGTTAAGACAAGCATGTTTCCATTGAAACCGTAGAGGTTTGTAACTGACTCGATTAAAAGTAGACGACTTTTAATCTGGGTAAGTGACAGGAAAGCCGAGAGATGTGGGTGAGTTAATTACTTACCGTATTGATTTGTATTGACACTGCAGGAGAGTGACAGTGGGTCGTCAAGGCAACAACAGCAGCAACGAGTTGTGACGCGGCACATGGTTATTTATTTCCAATGAATTATGTTTTTTTTTGTTTTTTTTAAAGATTTATACTGCCTATCATGGGTAAGTCTGAATAGCCCTGTTTTCACCATTTATTAGACAGTTTGTCGATAGAAAGCCCGAGCCTACACTTTTACCGACCCAAGGGATTTTTAACCTCCCACACCACATATTATATTGCATATAATACGTATTATATAGGATACATAGTATGTATCATCTAGTGTATATAATATATTATGCGAATATAAATCAGGACTGCCGAGTTAAACTACTTCACTGTATTTCTAGTCTTCTACTACTGGCGCCATCTGTAAGATCCCAACCTCACTATTACTGAGTGGCGGCGGCCACGCCTAATAAGTTATATACGTGGTGATACAACAGAGGGTGGAAGAGGTCATAGATGCCTCTCGTGTAGTTCTCGGTTGTTGTTAATTAAGGTATTGATTAAGTTAGAAATGTTCACACTTCTGTGACCATGGTGTCCTCAGATGGCGTCTGCGCAACCATTAAACTGAAACACACACGGTTTCTAATATTAATAACCATCCCTACGTTTAGTTAATTAGCAGGGGGGGCGTGTTTGTGTCGGAAGGACTGCACACTTGTGGTGCGGCGCGGTGCTGTGCTGTCCTTTGTGCTGTGATTTGCAGTGTGCTGTGCTGTGCTGTGCTGTGCTGTGCTGTGCTGTGCGGGACGGGTGATGGGGGGCGGGGCGGTGCAGTGGGGGGGGGGGGGGGCAGTGCGGGGCGGGGCGGTGCAGTGGGTCGGGCGGCGGCGGTGCGGTACAGTGGGGGGCGGGGCTGGGCGGTCAGTGGGAGGCGGGCAGACGATGCGGTGCAGTGGGGGAGGGGGGAGGGGAGCGGTGCGGTGCAGTGGGGGCGGGCGGGCGGCACGGTGTAATAGGGGCGGGGCCTGCCGGTGCGGTGCAGTCGGGGGGCGGGGCGGGGCGGGGCGGGGCGGGGCGGGGCGGGGCGGTACAGACTCACCGCCTTATTCGTGACCAGGTGTGAATTATCTCCGCTCGCAGAACAGTATTGATTCCGGGTAGAACAGACTGAATGCCGAATAAGTTGACGTGTGATTTGAATGCGCTGCGTCGTTATTTGCTGTGAGCAGATAAGCAACGCCATTCCGAGTTTCACTAAGATTCCACCGGTACCACCCCCCCCCCCGCCTCGCCTCTTCCATAGAAATTCACTTACACTTTTGTTTGGTTCTGGTCTTTCTCTCTTTGGTTTCTCCAATGACCATGCTGTGGTGGTGACCGTAAGCAGCTAGTTCTTTATAGCTGACAACAAAATCAGGACAATGTTGACTGAGATGAGATATATGTACTATATAATTTATTATGTGGATATAAATAACGACAGCCCCTTAAATGTTTCTCTCTAACCATCCTATATTCCGTGTTATTTGCTGCGTGAGCCAACTAACTCTGTAAATATATATTATATATATTATATTTTATATTATATATATTATATATATTATATATAATATATATTATATATATGGTCGGTGAATTGCTAAGCACATGACGATTTGCCTGAACCTTTTCCCGATGAGAGCGCCACCTATGCCAGCAGTAGTCAGAAACTGGGTCGTCAGGCCTGTCTTGACATTAATTTACACACAAAACTAAATGCAACAACTACCGGATGTTTTGAAAACTATATATATATGAGCACATCAAAGGATCTAGGCATGGTCCAATCGCGTTTCACGGGACTAGTGCCATTCACCAATATGCGGTACCCAGGGACGGTGCGCGACAGTTTGAATGCACGCGCAATTCAAACACATAACATTTACAGACAGTTATATCGACTTTCTATTGTATTCATTTCATAATAATGTCGGCGCGGTGATATTCACAAATGTAAATTGTTGTTGACAATAGCGATTGGTTGTGATGGGTGCAATATGTGTGTTATTTGAGGTGGTGGTGGGTTTTTCTTGTGGGCGGGGGGGGGGGGGTGTATTACTATTTGGGTTTATTGGGTTTATTGGTGTAGTTGTGTGTTTGTTGGGTGGATGGCTTATGTGTCCCTGTATGTGCGTGTGTGTGAGTGTGTTTTTGCCTGTGTGTGAATGTGTGTGTCTGTATGTCAGTGTGTTTGTGCGTGTGTGAATGTGTGTGTGTGTGTGTGTATGTGTGTGTGTGTGTCTGGTTGGGTGTGAGTCAATGGCAGTGCCATACATGCACAGCCAGACTCGACACACCGAGAACAGATTGGACGAGTTCAATAACGAATACATCAGGCCTCACGGCCGGGCACCTACCTGAGGGTCGGGGCGGGGCGGCGCGGGGTGTTGGTAGGGGGATCCGCTTAAATATGGAGGTGGGGGGGGGGCGTGTCACGGGGATTTGTGCGTGGCTGCGGGGAGGGTACATCTGGGAGTAGTTTGTGAATGACAGGTGGCTTAAAAGGTACTAGGTAGGGGTGAGAGTGCGATCACCATATTTATATGTATGTGTATATAAGTAAGAGTTCAGGCGCAAAACCATGTAAACGCCAATCCAAAAATGTAGTTTAAATACAAGATTTTTACCTGAAAATAATTGTTAGTTATTCTCACTAATTCCACAAAAAAAGAAGGAATATAAAAAAACTAACTTTTTGAAGGTTTGATTCCAATGTTCATCTCTATTTTTCGATTGGCGTTTAGGTGGTTTTGCACCTGAGCTCTTCATATATAAATGTATATTTATATATAATATGTGTGTACAGTGAGCGTCAGTTGCACGATAGTTTGATGCCTGAGTGGACAGGTGTCGCTAAAAGCGGACCTGAGGTTTGAGTAGGTCAGAGTTTCATAGTCCAATGGTTTTGAGTTTCTGCCATTTTTCTGCGATAAATATATTTAATTGGTTGTTATAACCTACCTTACTTTAGTTTGAAGTAACTTTCATTTTAAATGGCTAACTTTTGAGATATTTGAAGTGCAAACATCCTAAATTGATGTTGGCATGCATGTCAAAACTCTAACACCATAGGCTTATGCAGTAACAGGTTCTGTTAAATTGACTCAGTATGCCATTCTATGTGGCAACAAATGATTAATAAGTGCAACAATATCCAAGTTATACATGTAGAATAAAATCTAGGTGAGTGTTTTTGTTTTGAAAATGTAATGCTTCATTGGACTATGCACCTTTAAATCAGTCGATGACTTAGTCTAGGCTCCTACAACTGATGACAGAGGAAGCTTAGGCTTTATACTCGTATAATGCTTATAACAGCATATATATGAGCGCCAGTGATGTTTTCAGGGTATACAGGTACCGGGGAGCGCCGGAGGTGGCGCCACCTGTCATAACACATGAAGATTGCAGTACAGTGTATCGTGTAATAATAATAAGGAAATAAGTCCCTTCCACGCCTTTATACTCGCATAATGCAATATACATCACATATGTGTGTATATATATATGTGCGTGTCACAACAGACTGCCTCCATTATGAAACTCATGCTTTATTACCCTTACACACACACGCGCACGCGCACACACACCTGCGCGTGTGGTCCCGTGGGTGCTGGTGGTGAACAGGTTGCAGGTATTTACACAAGGTCCATTACTCATGACTTTCTCTCACCGGGCCAAACTTGCTCCTCCATGGACAGTGCACCCAACAATTCACCACCAACCCCCTCGAAATATATATATAGAGAGAGAGAGAGGGAGAGATAGAGAGAGAGAGAGAGACAGAGAGAGATAGAGAGAGAGATTAAGTAAAGTTGCTTGAGTCCGTTGTGTCAGACACCAGGAATGTAAACAAAATAAAAACACTAGATGGGAATTCATCCAAAAGAGGGCGCCACCGCTGAGTACTGAGTTTTGCCTGAGTTTTGCTTGTGCGTGTCCTGTGTGTGTGTATGGGGGTGCGTGTGTGTGATTTCTAGGTAAAGCGGGGCTGATTTGTCAGTTGGGGTCCGACGTGTGCTGCCCGTGCCGCCTCATAGCCCTCATCAGACAGTGATAATATTTAGCGAGCACTAGGCCGTATTGACCGTAATGGGCGCTGTATTGGCCGGGTGTGCCTAGCGCCTCCCGCCTCCCGCCTCCCGCCTCCCGCCTCTCGCCTCCCCCCTCCCGCCTATCAGCCTCCCGCTTCCCGCATCACCGTCTCTCGCCTCCCGCATCCCAGCCTCCCGCATCCTAGCATCCCGCATCCCGGATCTCCGCATCCCCACATCACCTCATCCCCAACACTGACTTCTCCCCCCCCCCCCCTCCCCCCCACCCCCTTCCCCCCTCCCCTCCCCTTCCCTCCCCCCCCCTCCCCTCCCCCCCCCCCTCCCCTCCCCTTCCCCCCCCCTTCCTTCCCTTCCCCCCCCCTCCCCCCCCCCCCCCCCCCCTTCCCCTTCCCCCCTCCCCCACCCCTTCCCCCCCCCTCCCCCTCCCCTTCCCCCCTCCCCTCCCCCCCCCCCCCCCCCCCCCCCCCCCCCCCCTTCCCCTCCCCCCCCTCCCCTCCCCCCTCCCCCCCTCCCCCCTCCTCAACCCTGCCTCCCGCTCACGCCTCCCGCCTTTTGCCTTAGTGCATAGTGTGGGTTGTGGGTGGTGGTGGTTGTGGTGGTGGTGCTGGTGGCGACGGGTAACACGAATAAATCACCTTCATGTACATACGATGGAACCTGCCAAATATAAACGATAAACCAAGTCTCAGTGGGTTGGGGTAAGTGGGTGAGGGGGGGGGGTGTAATATGAGCACAGACTGCTGGAAGAAAGATGACTGATTTCCACGCTATTTGATAGTCCATGCACGAGCTGAGACCGCAGTGTTGGGGTTGGAGTTTTGACGGGAAGCGCAGACGGGATTTGGGTTTGGGTTTGGGTTTGGGTTGTGTGTGGCCGCGAGCTGCTAGTGGACGCGGCCAACACAAACAGGTTCGGTGCTGCTTAATTAAAGATCACAATCAAATCCAATTTCTGCTATTATTCCCGCGAGTCCCGAGTCGGGGTTGCGCACTGTGACAGGGGTTTACACACGCTGTGCGCACTCGGTGCGCACTGGCCGAACGGGGGGCGCACTTTTGTCTGGAATTAATTTACCGTGAGAATTGTCGATCCTATGGGGTTCTATAGTATGTGCTTCAGGAAGTGGTAACATGGTGGTGTCATGGTGGTGGTGGTGAGTTGGGGTGGGAGTAGTGAGTCAGGGTGGGGGGTGGTTGTGGTTGATTGTTGGAGTTTTACGTCCTGGCAACATCTAAGGTCATATCTGCAGGGGTAGTGACTTGTGACAGTGCACACTCATGGCAATGTGCTGCCCCACTGAGAAATCAGGCCATCAGCACCATGACCCGATATCCCACTCAGTCATCTTACCCTGACATTGAGCTAACCAGTCCTTGCCCTATCATATTAATGCTGAGCGCCAGGCTGGGAAGCGACAAGTATCAATTTTATAAGTCATTGGTTTGACTCGACCGGGAACCGAACTCCCGACCTTCCACACGCGAGGCACGCGCTCTACCAATTCGGCCATTGCGCCCGGTGGTGAGTGTGGCTGGGGTGATGAGTTGGCGTAAGGGTGATGAGTGGGGTGGTGATGGTGAGTGGGGGTGGTGATGGTGAGTTGGGGGGGGGGGCGTGATGAGTGGGGTGGGGGTGATGATACACCCACATATATACACTCGGTCTTTCAATGTCAGGATACACTAGGTCCATCAATGTCGTGACACACACACATACACACACATGCATGCATACGATACGTGTGCTAATGCAGTGATTCATTGTCTGCCGTCCACGTATGAACCAGGGCCCGTATGCATGACGCGGGGGTAGCGCCCTACCTCACGGGGTAGTAGGGATTTCAGGGGTAGCGGCAAAAAGTTGCTATGCATGTGTCCAGGATAAGACTACCCCGGGGGGGTAAAAGTCGGATAAGCTACCCCTACCCAGTAGCAGGTATAAGGCCGAGGGTAGGGACCGACTCGGGCCAAATCTATTGAATGCGATCATATTTAACAGAATTACATACGCAATAAGTGAAGTTTTATAAATTTAACCCAAAATTCGAACCGTTATTAAGACTACCGTGCAATTGGCGGTGATATTAATAGCGTCGAATCGACGAATTTAAAGTAAACAAATCGCCGCCGCCGCCTCGACGTCGCGTTCCATATACCCCTGTCACACTACAACGTTCTCTCCAATGCGCGGCGACGTGTGTCCTTTTTTGGCGAAACGTCTCTGTCTATGTCTCTGTTTGTATCTGTGCCTGTGTCTCTGTCTGTGTCTCTGTGTCTGTGTCTGTGTCTCTGTCTGTGTCTCTGTATGTGTCTCTGTGTCTGTGTCTCTCTCTGTGTCTGTCTCTGTATGTGTCTCTGTCTGTGTCTCTGTGTCTGTGTCTGTGTCTCTGTCTGTGTGTCTGTCTCTGTATGTGTCTCTGTCTGTGTCTCTATGTCTGTGTCTCTGTCTGTGTCTCTGTCTGTGTCTGTGTCTCTGTCTCTGTCTCTGTCTGTGTATGTGCCTCTGTCTGTGTCTCTGGGTCTGTGTCTCTCTGTGTCTCTGTATGTGTCTCTGTCTGTGTCTCCTGTCTGTGTCTCTGTGTCTTTCTGTCTGTTTGTCTTGTCTCTCTGTCTGTGTCTCTGTCTGTGTCTCTGTCTGTGTCTCTGTGTCTGTGTCTCTCTCTGTGTCTCTGTGCCTGTCTCTGTATGTGTCTATGTCTGTGTCTCTGTCTATGTGTCTGTCTATATATGTGTTTCTGTATGTGTCTGTGTGTGTGTCTCTGAGTGTCTGTGTATGTGTCTCTGTCTGTGTATGTGTCTGTGTCTATGTATGTGTCTGTGTGTGTGTCTCTTTGTCCATCTGTGTGTCTCTGTGTCTGTGTGTGTGTCTCTGTGTGTGTGTCTGTGTGTGTGTCTCTGTGTCTGTGTGTGTCTGTGTGTGTGTCTCTGTGTCTCAGAGAGAGAGACAGAGGCACAGACACAGACAGACAGAGACACAGACAGACAGAGACACAGACAGAGACATGGACAGAGACACAGACAGATACACATACAGAGACAGACACACAGAAAGAGACACAGACACGGAGACACAGACACAGAGACACAGACAGAGACACATACAGAGACAGCCACAGAGACACAGACAGAGACACATACAGAGACACATACTGAGACAGACACAGAGACACAGACACAGACAGAGACACAGAGACAGAGACACATACAGAGACAGACACAGAGACACAGACAGAGACAGAGACACATACAGAGACAGACAGAGAGACATACAGAGACACATACTGAGACAGACACAGAGACACAGACACAGAGACAGAGACACAGAGACACATACAGAGACACAGACAGAGACAGAGACACATACAGAGACAGAGACACAGACAGAGACACAGACTCGACGCTTTAATTTTATTTTCAACGCTGACGGGTCGCCGCTGAGAAACGTCCTAGTGTGACAGAGCCATTACTGGCGGCGGTGGCGGTTTGTTTACTGTAATGTACGTTCGTCGACTCGAAAATATAACCATTAATATCGCCGTCAATGCGGCGGTAGCCTTAATAAAGCTTCGAATTTAGGGTTAAATTGATAAAAGTTCACTTATTGGGTATCTAATTCTGTTAAATATGATCGCATTTAATATATTTGAGCCTAATATATTGCTACAAAAGCAGAGGGATTTCCCAAATCTAAAAATAACTGCTAGGGTAACTACCTCCTCTCCGATTTGGCTCCATGCATAGCCCGTGACCCATTTCCTACCCCCGGCCATAGCTACCCCGAACTCGGTCCTTGCCCCCGCGGGCGATAATTTACTCGTCATGCATACGGCCCCTGGACTGTACAGACCATTAAATTCACGCAGGGTTCACCAATACGTGAAAATGTGCAGGACTTGTAAATGCAGGAACACGTCAGTATTACACGCGGCGCGCCGCGTGGGATCTGGGGACACCTCGGGTGTTCTCACACACCGCGTGAAATGGATGGCCACATTCTGTGTCGGTGGGGGCGGGGTGGGGCGGGGCGAGGTGCCGTCGGGGCGGGGCGGGGCGAGGTGCCGGCGGGGCTGGCTTCCGGGCGGAGGCGTGGCATGGCGGGGTGGGGCAGGGCGGGGTGCCCGGCGGGATGCCCGGGGGGGGGGGGGGGGGGGGGGGGGCCGGTGTGGCGGGGCGGGGTGCCGGCGGGGACGGGTCTAGACTACATGAAAGCCTGACGAGCCGCCCACAGGGATGAGCCCCGATAAGCCCTTATCTGTGCCTATCTGTCACACGCTACCCACATCAGCACGCTCAACACGGGCCGAGATAAGCTCACCATGCGCCGCCTCATGCACCCGGGCTGCCCGCTCCACCCCCGCCAGCCGCACCGAGCTGACTGGTCATGTAGCTGAATGGGGCCGGGTGTAACTGACTGGCCATGTAGCTAAATGTGTCCTGCTGTAACTGACTGGGGCCGGCTGTAGCTGAATTGGTCCGGCTATAACTGAATGGGGCTGGCTGTAACTGACTGGCCATGTAACTGAATGGGTCCTGCTGTAACTGACTTGGGGGTGGACGTAGCTGATTTGGTCCGGATGTAACTGACTGGGACCAGTTGTAGCTGAATGGGGCTGGTTGTAACTGAATGGGGCTGGCTGTAGCTGAATGGGGCCGGTTGTAGCTGAATGGGGCCGGCTGTAATAGCTGAATAAGCCCGACTTTATGTGTAACTGACTGGTCATGTTGTAGCTGAATTGGTGTTGCTGTAACTGGCTGGTTCCGTTGTAGCTGAATGGGCCAATCTGTTCCTGACTGAGAACGGCTGTAGTAGTTGAATGGGGTCTTATGTAACTGTCCGGTTCCGGCCGTAGCTGAATAAGTTCTGTTGTAACTGACTGGGGCAGGCCGTAGCTGAATTGGTCCTGATGTAGCTGACTATTTCAGCTGTAGCTGAATTGGTCTGGCTGTAGCTGAATCGTATCTTCTAATACTTGACTTCACCTAGGCCGACTTGCACCAATTCAGTTTGGTCGACTCAGGTTGGTTGAACTCACTGTGAATATACTTACTTGTGTGCGTGTGTGTGTGTGTGTGTGTGTGTGTGTGTATATGCATGCATGCATGCATGTGTGTGTATGTATGTGCCAGTCATGCTGAAACTTCTCAGATTACCCCATCCTCACTCCTACCCCCATCCGCAGTTTAGATGTAGACTGACAGTGACAGTCAGCGGCAGTTTCTGCAGTGTTCTGAGATGAACAATCTTCACATTTTCCCATGACAATGTCGACAACCTCCTTGTATGATAGGTTTGGAGAATCGTGGGAGCAGTAACCCACCGGCAGTTCTTTTCTTTTCCCTTTTCGCCCTTTCTCCTTCTTTTTTAAAATCATAGGCGACTTTCATCCGTGATTATTATTTGGCTTGACCCAGTTCAAGTCAGGCTTTATGCCATGTGAGTGAGTAGAGATCTCAATGCGCCAACTGACTGCCCAACCACAGCCGGCTTTTTGCTTAAGAAACGAGGCTGCTCGCCCGCCTTCCACCATTACCCCCGTCCCCCTCCCCCTCCCCTCCCACATTCTCTTTCCCTCCTCCTCCCCTCCTCCTTCCCCCTCCTTCCCCTCTCCCCTCCCATCCCTTCCTCTCCCGCTCCCTTCCACCGCCCCCCCCCATATCTCCTCCTCTTTCACCTCCCCTCCCCCTCCTCCTTCCCTCCCATTCCCATTCCCCTTCCCTCTCCCCCTCCCCCCTCCCCTCTCCCTCCCCTCCCCTCCCCTCCCTCCCCTCCCCTCCCCCTCCTCTCCCTCCCGCTGCCCTCCCTTCCCCTCCCTTCCCCTCCCTCCCCTCCTCCCCTCCCTCCCATCCCCCTCCCCTCCCCTCCCCTCCCCCTCCCCTCCCCTTCCCTTCCCCCCCCCCCCTCCCCCCCCTCCCCTCCCCTCCCCCTCCCCATCCTCCCCTCCCCTCCCCCCTCTCCCCCTCCCTCCGCCCGAGAGCTGCTCACAGCGGTCCGGCTGGACAGGCAAAGGGTGACCGACCCCCACTTAGCTACCATGGCAACCGCTCCTAGAACTTCCTACAAGAGGCCGGCTAGAGCCCGAGCCCCTTGAAGATAGGGCTGGGCGGGGTGGGTGCGGGGGGTGGGGGGCGGGGGGCGAGTTGGGCACGTCTAAAAGGAGCTGCATTATCTGCCTCCGAGCGAGTTTAACCCCCTTAGACCAGGGTGGCTTCTAAGGCTGGGTCCTACAAAGGGTAAGATGGCTGAGGTCCGTGCGCGGGTGGCTATGTGGGATGGGTGGTGGGACGTAGAGGTGGTTGTGGGGCGGTCTGTGGAGCTGTCTGGGGGGCTGTTGTGGGGCTGTCTGTAGGGCTGTTGTGGGGCTGGTCGGGTTGTCTATCGGTGGATTGTCTATAGGGCTATATGTAGGGCTAGGATGGTGCTGTCTGTAGGGATGTTGTGAGGCTGTCTATAGGGCTGTTGTGAGGCTGCCTGTAAGGCTGTTTGTGGGGCTGTCTGTGTGGGTGAGGGGGCTGTCTGTGGGGCTATGTGTAGGGTTGTCTGTGGGGATATGAGTGGCGGTGGAGGTGATGAGATGCAACCTGTCTGTGGTGCTGTCTATGGGACTATGTGGTGGGCTGTCTGTGTGGGTGATGGGGCTGTTTGTGGGTACAGTGAGGTATTATTGTTACCGTGGGGCTGTTTCTGTGGGTGCGATGGATCTTTCTGTGTGGGTAATGGTGCGTGCGCGCGCACACCTACCTACACATCCACAATAATAATTAATATACCCAATTTAATTCATGTGGCATCGAACGACTGTTTCAAAGCATTAGAGTTTAGAAACCCGAATACTGTCTTCAGGGATGAACGATTTACTGATTAATATTAAGCAAAATGCCAAGGAATCAGGATGTATATGAGTTATGAAAATGATTGGTCGGTTCGAAACCTGTTCTTATATATGCCCGGAGATATTGCGAGAACATAAAACCCTAACTAGAAAGTGTTAGGTATGTGCGATAATATAGCCACAACAAAGATAGTTGAAACCTGGCTTCCAGCATCCCCCCCCCCCCGCAATACCCTGGCGAGGAATGGTGGTGGGGGGGGGGGGGGGTGTCCGCGTTTTCACGGAAATTCGCTCTTGGAGTGTCTTTAGAAGGGAAACTAAGAAAGAAGTCCAGTGTTGGTCTCGTCTTGAACTGGATAAAACGGTGACGAAGAGTTAAACGCGTCCTGTATTTAAAGCACAAGATCAAAGCGGCCCAGTTGTGCCACGGGGACAGGTGCTTTGATTACACGGGCCCGGCGTACTTGACTGCTGTGTTTTGGGCGCGAGTCTGTCATCGATAAGCAGACGACTTCTCGCCATTACCGTCTGCGGTAAGACAATACAGCGCACACATGATCGCCAATAGGGGGCGCGCATTGTGTATGCAGGCCGTGCCTAGCGACAAACTGCCGCGCAAACTTCCGCCGTCCCGATCGTTAACTCAATGTCGTCTGCTCGCTATGCAGAACACCCGCGCGTTCATACCAAGCCTTAAACAAGAAAATAAGCACCCCCAAAAAAGCCATAAAACCGCACTAAACTAAAATAAACACACTTCACATACTCTCCATTAGATTTCCATGAAATAACTGAAATAGTAAAATGGGAGAAACTTCCTCACTGCAAATTATGTTGAAATTGAAGGCAATTGTATTGCTGTTAGAAATATTGTCAATAGAGAGTGAGAGAACAAATATATAAAAAAAATATATTAAAAAAAGTGTGGTGATGAAAATTATTGTTAAGGATGCAAACGCTTCATAAAGTTAAACAACGGCCGGTGGGATCGATGGCCGGGCGAGGGGGGGGGGCGGGGGGCGGTGTTTGCGCTTGTGCCGAGCAGGGAGTGGCGGGAAACCAGCGACTCGGGTGTATTGTACTGCGCATGCGTGTTGACATGGACTGGCGCATTCAAGGTCACGCATGCGGGCGCCGAGCTGTGAAGATGGCTGCCCCAATGTCACCGCTGCACGGTCCGGTTACGGCGACGTCACAACTACGTCAACACGTAACGTCGGTGACGTAGGCGGCGCTGCCATGACAACCTGTGTAAACATCCTGTGATTGTCTCGCCCGTCTGCACGTGAAGGTGCCCCCAATCCCCAATCCCCCCCCCCCCCCACACACACACACACACTTCTATCCTTCTCTGTTTACGTGCTGTGGAAATAACAAACACTCGGTGTCAACATATCTGTTCATGAGACGATCAGGTGGGGAGAAGTTGGCGGGGGGGGGGGGGGAGTAGTGGTGTAGGAGAGGTGGGGGTGGGGGAGTTGGGGTTAGGGAGGTTGGTCGCGTCTAAAGCAGATTATGCATCATTGAACCTGATCTTCGCCGTCCTGATATGACCTTGGATGTTGCAAGGACGTAAAACTCAAACAAACCTGATCTTTGTGCATTGTGATTTACAGGATGTATGCACTTATCAATGGATATGTGACAGGAATTTGATACGGATGAAATGCGTGAAAGCTATAAGAAATCACATGTCAAAAGAACTAAGCTGAGTATGTGAATGTACACAACCTGTTCTGAGTAGGTGAATGTACACAACCTGTTCTTAGTAGGTAAATGTACACAACCTGTTCTGAGTAGGTAAATGTATGCAACCTGATCTGAGTAGGTAAATGTACACAACCTGATCTGAGTAGGTAAATGTACGCAACCTGATCCGAATAGGTAAATGTACACAACCTGTTCTGAGTAGGTGAATGTATGCAACATGATCTGAGTAGGTAAATGTACGCAACCTGATCTGAGTAGGTAAATGTACACAACCTGATCTGAGTAGGTAAATGTACGCAACCTGATCTGAGTAGGTAAATGTACGCAACCTGATCTGAGTAGGTAAATGTACGCAACCTGTTCTGAGTAGGTAAATGTACGCAACCTGATCTGAGTAGGTAAATGTATGCAACCTGTTCTGAGTAGGTAAATGTATGCAACCTGATCTGAGTAGGTAAATGTATGCAAATATTATTGTGAATAAACAGTGACTTTAAGTGTACTCGGCATATGAAACTTATATATGCTCGAATTATTTAATTGAGCTCATTATTTAATAGAGGTTAATCTACCAACATAATTGATTAATTGCACGGTGTTTTATGTAACATATTATAATTAAATAAGCAAATGCAGTCTCTTTAAAGCTACATAGTCCGATAGTTTTGAGTTTCTGCCATATTTAAAAAATGTTTATTTAGGATTAAAGCTAGATAATTTTTTTGTTTTCGAAAATGTAATGCTTTCATCGGACTATGCTGCTTCAATAAGTAAGTCTATTGGGTTAAACAGTGTCGCAAAATTACAAGGACATTACGCCATTGCCGATTGCCGAAAATCGGCATCCTCTGAAGCGTCTAGTACTAGTAGTAGACATCAGGCAAACTGACAGGATCTGCGTAGGCCAAGTGTATGTTTCTAATTACCACCATTGCTCGGCAAAGTGATGCTTAGATGGCCCAATTTGGACATTAATTTAGTTTAATCTTATGTAATTACTCTAATTTCTAAATATCACCACGTCGCACTTCACTCATTCACCTCAGGGCGGCGGTGAAAACTGTGCTCTTTGTTGTTTGCTTTAATCTAACCTAGATTCATAGCCAGTAATCAAGTCATTCCCAACCATTTTATTGTTGGTAAATGAATTTTATTCATGTAAATCTTTTGTCAGCGCCATAGCACTGGTCTTCCGGCTGTAAGTGTTACAGGTATCTTGGTATTTACACACATTTAAACAAAAAAAACATGGTTCATATAGTGTCTTGAAATGTGAAGTAGATTCTGAAATTAAAGTGTACACAATGCAGTAAGTAATGAGTATGAGGTACATTAAATCATTTTACATTTATATAAATGGTTTTAGTTGTTGGTATGTTTGTGTTAGTAAGTCAATATATCTTGACTATTGGTTTGTTCTGTAGTATAGACATATATTTATGTGTTGGTGTGAGGAATGAGGAATCCCGATGTTGGTGAGAAGGGAGTCTATTTAAACAGCTCATTGTACACTCTTACGCACTCTACTTTTTTATTTTCTTTTTTTGTTGTTGGCCCATTAGTTGTTTAAGCAGGGGAAATTTCAGTCATAGATGACTGGTCTTCCTCATTCCACTGCTGGTCGATAGAAAGCCCGAGCCTACACTTTTACCGACCGAAGGGATTTTTAACCTCCCACACCACATAGACATGGTATGAGAGCAACCGGCCTTTGATGACGCTGTAAGTTATACACAGCGGTGGAAATCCAAATTGGCAGAGCTGGGGGCATGGGGAATCGAACCGCCGACCCTCAGATTAGGAGTCTGACCTAGAAAAAAGTCAGACACTCTAACCACTCCGCCACAGAGAACGCCATATAGTTGCATAGTCCAATTGTGTTTGAATTTTTGTCTTATTTTTTTAGATAAATATATCAAATTGATCGTTATGACCTACTCTTCGTTAGTCTGGAGTCAATTTGATGGAAAAATGGCTTGTTTTGAAACAATTTGAGCTGAAAACCCCAAAATACTTTTGACAAGCTTTCTAAAAGTCCTCTTGCTATGACCGGTATTGACATCTCACGATGAAGCATGTGATGTGGAATGTAAATATGAAATAGCCTGGTCACCTTACGTAGTGAATTCACTGATTATTCGATATATGCTATCCCAAATCACTAGTTAATGCACCAATATCTAAGCTGGATATATATAATCAAATGACGATACATGTTTTGGTTTTAAAATATATATTTTTCATCGGACCATGCAACTTTAACATATATCTCTATCTGCATACGCACCTGCTTGCATTAATACACATGTACGAACATTCACATAATCTAACACTGTGATATTCATACAGACTCATTCTCCAACCCGAACCAGACGGGATGGCCGAATGAGTTGAGCATTTATCTACCGTTTTGGTACATCGTGGGATTCGAACCCACAGGTTCGAACCCTGGTCGAGTCAAACTTATGACTTGAAGATTTATACATGTCGCTTCCTAGCTTGGCGCTCGGCATTAATAGGATAGGGCAAGGATTGTTTGGCTCATTGTCAGGATAATGTGACTGAGTGGGATATCAGGTCATGGTGCTGGTGGCCTTGTCTCCCAGTGGGGCATCACTATAAAGTCTCCATGAGTGCACACTGTCACAAGTCGGTACCCGTCCTGATATGACCTTACATGTTGCCAGGATAAGGTTAGATATTTTGGGTAGGCATTGACTGTAGACTGGATCTAAAAGAACGGGACTGTGATGCTAGACTGCCGATATATACCAGTGGTACCATGACGATAGACTGCTGCACTGCTGTCACGGTACCATAATTTTAGAATATCCGTGTGTCGCAACGGTACCGTGACAATAGATGGCGTCCATATTAATTACCATCTACGCGAGGAGGCGACCACTAAGACAGACCTGGCGCCTTGTGGTGGGTAGTTAGAGGGCCGGTGTCGCGGTTTAGATTCTCAGTGGGTTTAGAGTCTATGTTCGGGGTTCTGCGCATGCACATATTCGATTAACACGACCCGGGCGACTCGGGTCACCCGAGTTGCTAGAAATTCAAATAGAACACCACGAGTGGAGTTGAAATAAACATTTGCCGTGTGCAAAAAGTCCCGACCCCAGTAACCCATCTCTTGGCCGGGGTTGGCTAGGAGCGATGACGTCACATTTGTGCGTCAAAAAGTCGATGGGGTCACCTAAGTTGATTAATCGAATACGCTGAAATGCCGTTAGATTTTGACGCATGCGCAGAACCCCAAGCATAGACTATAATATAAACCCACTGAGAATTTAAACCGCGACACCGGGCTGCCGGTGTACCTCGGCCCTAGATGAGGCCCTAGATGCAGCCACGTGTTTACGGGTTTAATTGAGTGCTCTTAATCACACACCGGGCCAGCACCAGGGACAGCCCCGGTGCATTGTGGGTGCCGACGTATTGTGTGAGCGGGGAGTAAATGGGCCGCGCAGACGCGGGATGAGCCGGCGCATGCGCACGCGCCCCGTACGGTTTATACCCATTACCCCATTGTTACAGGTGCGTCGCCTGGTTCCCGCAACACCCGCACAATACCCGCGCAACACCCGCTCAACACCCGCACAATACCCACACAATTCCCGCGCAACACCCCAGTCTAGCACCCTTTCACTTCACCGCGCCTCTCACCTTAAAGCTGCATAGTTTGGTGAAACTGTCATGTTTTTGAATACCCGCGTAACACCCGAGTCTAGCACCATTTCACTTCACCACGCCTCTCACCTTAAAGCTGCATAGTTTAGTGAAACCGTCATGTTTTTGAATACCCGCGTAACACCCGAGTCTAGCACCATTTCACTTCACCGCGCCTCTCACCTTAAAGCTGCATAGTTTAGTGAAACTGTCATGTTTTTGAATACCCGCGTAACACCCGAGTCTAGCACCATTTCACTTCACCGCGCCTCTCACCTTAAAGCTGCATAGTTTGGTGAAAGCGTCATGTTTTTGAATACCTGCGCAACACCCGAGTCTAGCACCATTTCACTTCACCGCACCTCTCACCTTAAAGCTGTATAGTTCAGTGAAAGCGTCATGTTTTTGAATACCTGCGTAACACCCGAGTAGCACCATTTCACTTCACCGCGCCTCTCACCTTAAAGCTGCATAGTTTGGTGAAAGTGTCATGTTTTCGAATACCCACGTAACACCCGAGTAGCACCATTTCACTTCACCACACCTCTCACCTTAAAGCTGCATAGTTTAGTGAAAGCGTCATGTTTTTGAATACCTGCGTAACACCCGAGTAGCACCATTTCACTTCACCACACCTCTCACCTTAAAGCTGTATAGTTCAGTGAAAGCGTCATGTTTTTGAATACCTGCGCAACACCCGAGTAGCACCATTTCACTTCACCGCGCCTCTCACCTTTATGGCCGGTACACACCTACCGTTTACGATCGTTTTTCCGCACCCACCTAGCGTATACGATCTAAAACTGCCCAAAAGTCGTGAGGTGTGCACTCCCCTAGCACACCTACCGATTACGATTCGCGACTTTTTAGGGCTAAAACGGTAGGTGTGCGCTAGCCTTACGATTGCGATTCGAAAAACGAATCGGCCCGTTTTCAGTTTTAAGCGGATCGGGAGTTTTAGTGCGCGAATCGTAAACGGTAGGTGTGTACCGGCCATAAAGCTGCATAGTTTGGTGAAAGTGTCATGTTTTCGAATACCCACGTAACACCCGAGTCTAGCACCATTTCACTTCACCGCGCCTCTCACCTTAAAGCTGCAGCCTCTGGAGAGTGGGGCGAGGGGGATTGGAGGAGGTGGGGGGGGGGTGTTCTTGCGATAGGACCGACCTTTGGAGGGTCTCTTAGAATACCTCATCTACCATACTCACCGTGCTTAACACTCAGGTGAACGCTACTCCGCACACGCACGTGCACACGCAACGTTTAAACACACTGCACGTCCCATGTAAACACACCTACCTCCAGACACATGTGCCTATAGTGCTGACAACACAGGTGTGTGTGGTGTTTATGGCGCCAGGTGTGGATGGTGTTTACAATACAGGTGTGTATAATGTTTACAACATAGTTGTGGATAGTGTTTACACTGCAGGTGAGTATGGTGTTAATAACTCATGTTTATGGTGTTTATAGCAAGTGTTTGGTGTTTGCAATACAGGTGTGTGTGATTTTTATAACACAGGTGTGTATGGTGTTTACAATATAGGTGTGCATGGTGTTTGCAATGCATGAGTGTGTGGTGTTTACAACACCAGTATGTATATTGTTTACAATACAGGTGTGTATGGTGTTTACAACTCAGATGTGTATGGTGTTTACAACACAGGTATGTATGGTCTTTACAATGCACATGGGTATGGTGTTTACAACATAGGTGTGGATGGTATTTACAGTGCACATGTATATGGTGTTTACAACACAGGTGTGTATGATGTTTACAACACATATGTGTATGGTGTTTACAACACAGATGTGTATGGTGTTTAGAACGCAGGTGTGTTTGTTGTTTAAAATGCAGGTGTGTATGGTGTTTACAACACAGGTGTGTATGATGTTTACAACACATATGTGTATGGTGTTTACAACACAAATGTGTTTGGTGTTTAAAATGCAGGTGTGTATGGTGTTTACAACACAGGAGTGTATGGTGTTTACAATGCAAGTATGTGGTGTTTACAACACAGGTGTGTATGGTGTTTACAATGCAGGTGTGTATGGTGTTTACAACACAGGTGTGTACGGTGATTACAATGCAAGTATGTGGTGTTTACAAGACAGGTGTGTATGGTGTTTACAATGCAGGTGCGTCAGGTGTGTATAGATCTTCTGACCAGGTGCGTCCCATGTCGACTACCCAGGTGTCTCGCTGCGGTCACGTGCCGTGAGTAGGTCCCTCATTCACTCGTCACGTGACACCCCAGACCACCAGTCCCCCATAATAGGTATTACCCACGTGACTTCCGTGAGCTGAAATAACAACAAAAAACACACACACACAAACATGCCCATTGTGTTAACATTTTCTCACCCTAATTACTTTCGTTGTTGTGGAAAGACACGACAATATTGGACTTACTCCTGAGTACTTACTTATCTTTGCATCTTTCAAGCAGGAGTTTTAAAATACAATCAGTTTTAGCAAGGCATCTCTTCAATTTGTTTCTTTTAAAATTTAATTTGAAATTTCGTTTAAAAAAAATAAGACAAATATATTTTCTGCGACAACAAAAATCAAATAACTTTAAAAAAAAAAAGGTGTTTACCCCTCTCGAAGTTAATATCAATTGGACTTTAACTGAATTCTGTGGGGAGGGGTGTGTAGGGGAGAGGGGGATACACTGTCATATATACATAGACTATACATACATTTTCCTATATATACATAATGTGTGTGCTCTATAAACTATTATGGGAATATATACGAGAGAAATGCCACCGGAAATAGCATAGAATGGAACGCACTGCTAATTTTGCTATATTCATTAGTATAATGTTCTGCATGTTGGTGGTCATGTGCCACGTGTGTGAGTAGTGTGAGCGTGTGCCAGACAATGCAACAAACTGCACACCTCACCTACTCTGCCTACTCTCCCATCCTCTCGCCTACAGCTCTCCTTCTCCCTCTCCCCTCACCCTTTCCCGCTGTCCCCATCTACCCCTCTCTTCCTCTCCCGGTTAGTGTTACTGTGTGTGATATCCGGTCATGGTGCTGGCGGCCAGCCTGGTCTCCCAGTGGGGCGGCACTATAAAGTTTCCGTAAATCCGCACTGTCACAAATCGGTGTCATGATGCCGACCGGCGACCTGGTCTCCCAGTGTGGCAGCACTATAAAGTCACCATGAGTGCGCATTGTTACAAGTCAGTGCCCGTCCTGATATGACCATGGATGTTGTTAGGTCATAAAACAACAACAAACAGGCACACAGCTTGCCCGCTCGCCCGCCTGCCCTCCCACCTGCTCGCCCGCCTGCCTGCCTGCCTGCCTGCCAGCCTGCCTGCCTGCCCGCCTGACTGCCCGCCTGACTTCCCGCCTGACTGCCCGCCTGACTGCCCGCCCGCCTGCCCGCCCGCCAGCCCGCCAGCCTGCCCGCCCGCCAGCCTGCCCGCCAGCCTGCCCGCCCGCCAGCCTGCCCGCCCGCCAGCCTTCCCGCCCGCCCGCCAGTCAGCCTGCCCGCCGCCCGTTGTCTTTTTCCCGGTGAGACGTAGCTGCTCCGTCGGTATAGCAGCAGCGTATTGCTCCAGCAGCCGTCGGGGGGGGGGGGGGGCTCCACCAAGCCACCAGGGCAGGCAGCCACCCTCCGTCCGACCAGCGCTTCGGCCTCATCAGTCGCAGCGCCGTCATTTAAACAGTTACCCCGCCTC
The DNA here is from genome assembly GCA_030323885.1 of Branchipolynoe longqiensis. Lineage (NCBI taxonomy): Eukaryota > Metazoa > Annelida > Polychaeta > Phyllodocida > Polynoidae > Branchipolynoe > Branchipolynoe longqiensis. The sequence continues at coordinate 32,124,692 of CM059188.1, forward strand.
GGCGCTTTTCTCCTAATCTGTCCTTCTTTTTTGGTTGGCGTGTATTGTTGCCGGGGTTAGTTTTTTCCCCCCCATCCCCATCCCTCCTCTCTCTCTCCCTCTCCCTCTCCCTCTCCCTCTCCCTCTCCCTCTCCCTCTCCCTCTCCCTCTTCCTCCCCTCCTCCCCTCTTCCCCTCCTCCCCTCCTCACCTCCTCCCCTCCTCCCCTCCTCTCATCCGCCCCTCCTCCCACCGCGTTCGCTCGTCGCGCACGTCGCGCACAGCGCCGCGCCCGTCAGCGACAATTGCGCGACAGCAGTGGCTCCATCAGAGGGACGCGGCGCGACTAATGCCCGACGCGGGCGGCGCGCCACTCTCACTTAGGCGGCGCCCGGCTTAGGCGGGCCCGGGCTGACAGCGGCGCCATTTACCTAAATAACTTAATGGAAAATTCATTAAAATTGTTGAAGGTGGAAACGCAGAAAAATGACAAGACGGGAGCGCCCATAATGGCGGCAAGGGGCAGGGGGGAGGGAGGGGCGGTGGGCAGCTGATGGGATTGGTGCGTATGTGTGTGGGGGTGGAGAGAGGGGAGGATGAGATAGGGTGGGATGGGGATGCAGGGGGAGGTGCGGTGCTAAGACTGTTGGGTGTGTGTGTGTGGGGGTGGGGTGGGGGGAGGGGGTGTTTATAGGGACTAGTCCACACCCCCAGGACGTTCACACACATACACACACACAAGGAAGGAAGCCTGTGCAGTGACGGGCTGCAGTAAAACACACTTTGCTCCGACTGCTTTATAGTTAAAACACCCCCACCCCCACCCTCACCCTCACACACACCGCCTCGACACACGGGCAGTGCACCGCCGTGTGGAGGCTGACTGTTGTGCTTTTTCCTTGTCCTAACGCTTACTTCTCTGTGTGGTGGTGGGGGGGGGGGGGTGAGATATTTATTGAGAGCTGGAGCCTGCTTGTTACTGCTCGGCAGAGATTCCGGCCAGTGTACATCATAGCATCCCCATAATGGGTATTGCTCACTATTTGCTCATTACCTGCTCACTACCCACTCACTGCCCGCTTACTATGTGCTCACTACCTGCTCAGTATCTATTCACTACCTGCTCACTACCCACTCACCACCCGTTCACTATCTGCTCACTACCTGCTCAGAATATACTCACTACCTGCTCACTACCCACTACCTGCTCACTACCCACTCACTGCCTGCTCACTATCTTCTCACTATCTGCTCACTATATGTTCACTACATGATGACTATCTGCTCACTATCTGCTCACTACCTGCCCACTATCAATTCACTATCTGCTCACTACATGCTAACTATCTGATCACTATCTGTTCAATACCTGCTCACTATCCGCTCACTGCCCGCTCACTGTCTGATCACTATCTGCTCACTATCTGTTCACTAGCTCCCACTACTTGCTCACTATCTGCTCACTATCTGTTCACTACCTCCCACTACCTGCTCACTACCTGCTCTCTAGCTGCTCACTATTTGATCACCATTTGTCGCTATCTACCCATTTGAAAGGTCATGACTTGTCTTGGGGAGTGGCAGTCATAGCTCTCATTAGTATGTCCAGGGGAATGGCACTTGCAGATTTGTTGGGGTTTTATATCGTAGCAACATGTAAGGTCGTTTCAAGACGGGTATTTTTGGTACTGACACGGCATAAAACTTTCAACAACCAATCAATCAATCAACCTATCTAAGGTCATATCAGGACGGTTGCCGAATTGTGACAGTGCGCGCTTATTGCCACTTTATAGTGCTGCCCCACTGTAAGACCGGGTTGCTGGCACCATGACTCGATATCCGACTCAGTCACATTATCCTGATGCTGAACAAACCAGTCGTTGCCCTATCTGTTATATTGCTAACAGCCAGGCTAAGTAGCGACACATATCAATTTACTAAGTTATTGGTTTCACTTGTTGGGTGTTCGAACCCATGACCTCCCGTTCAGAATGCCAGCCAGCGCTCTTACCGATTCGGCTATCTCATCGTAGGAAATGGGTCAACTGCCTTCATAGCAGGTGCTCGAGTACTGGGTCAGCCCCATTCTATGACAGGCCTGAGAGACCTGAACTTGTTCCCCGCAGTACACCCTTAGGGTATTGAGCATAACGCCCCCATAATGGGCAGTGGCCCAAATCTCTCACGTCATTCTGTGCAACAGGAAGTGACATATTATCATTTATTGCACCACCAACGCTGAAAGGAGACATTGTCGATGCCATCCGAGGTGGTCAATCGTTCTCTCGGAATGGTACTCGTACCGTTTGACCGGTGCTACTTCCAGTCTAGGCCAATTAGGAAGAGAAAAAATAAGAGAACTGGATAAGAAAGTAGTCTCTGTCTTCTTTCAATTTAAGTATTCGATCTAGAATTATTACAAATTTGGTGGTTTTATACTAATAAACATATCTGTTGCCAGGAAGTAAAACTCCAGTAAACAGCAAATCATATCTATATATATATATATATATATATATATATATATATATATATATATATATTTTACCTCGGTACTAAGCCTCTGGCTACTCGTGGTCGAGGGAGAAGGAAGCAACATCCGGGTCCAGCAATTAGCATATTCCGAGGACGTTACGAGCAGGTTCAGCAGTTTTTTCCACAAATACCAACAATTCCGGAGTAAGTACAGGACCAAAACTTGCATGGATTGATAAGAATACATATAGCATGCACTGATTCTCTTTTTGCAATGCATAGTAACATGTTAACACAGTTATTCATGTAAATGTATTCGTTATCCGGTGCTGTAGACTTTTTTGGTGCACCGCCATTTTTTGTGCTGCCCTTGGGAAAACAAGAGTTATCCATCATCTGTACCCAGGTAAAATTCGTATAACTATACTATATATATAGCTAGGTAATTTTTCTTTCTTGAAGATTTATCTTGCCTATCATGGATAAGTCTGAATAGACTTGTTTTCACCATTAGACCGTTGGTCGTAGAAAGCCTGATCCTGCACTTTTAGTTTTACCGACCCACATCACATAGACATGGTATGAGAGCAACGGGCCTTGGATGATGTTGTAAGTTATACACCACAGTGGAAATCCAAATTGGCAGAGGTGATGGCATAGGGAATGTGTATATATACATACACGTATACACATGTGTACATGAGTATGTATATATATATGACATGATATGACATGTATGTCATGTATCATCAGTTTCTCATCACATCAAAGTTATGCTCACACAGTTCAGAGTGGTGCACTTGATGGAAAAGAAAACTACTGAATTAATTTAAATGCGCATGCCTGTAAAATGGCATGTATGCATATTGCCTATGAGTATTGAGTAATGAGTAATGAGAGTGGCCGAGGACGGGGCGTGCAAGTACTGCCTCACATGCAGGCACATTGAACTGGCGTTTTAAGGACACGTGTACCTATTGCAGGCTAGCTCACGTACCACTAATGGCAGGCAACACTGGCGTGTCACCAGTGTATGTACACTGTGGTGTGCGCATGTGCGCCGCTTGGAGTGGCATGTGTTGGTGCTATCTAATTTACATTTGCATATATATATATATATATATATATATATACATACTGCATGTGCGCCGCTTGGAGTGGCATTTGTGGATGCTATCTAATTTACATTTGCATATATATATAAATATATAATATATATAATATATATATATATATATATACTACATGGTGCGCCGCTGGAGTGGCATGTTGTATCTAAATTTGCATTTGCAATATATATATATATATATATATATATATATTATATATTATATATACATGTAATAATTATATGTATATGTATTTCGGCAATAAATGAATGCGGTTAGGAGCAGATAGCGAGTGGTGGGAGGTGGCGCGACCGTCGAAGCTGAGGATGAGTAGGTTGGAGAAGTAGATGACTAGCCCCAGGCTCCATCACCCGATTACTGGTGGGTGGAGCTGAGGAACGAGTAGGGAATTTTGGGTCACTCGTATAATTCTTATACAGCATATATTAGATTTCTATACGTATATATATATAGTGATGTTTCTCTGACAATAAAGAGAAAAGTCGAGAATCTTAAAAAATGTGGTACTGTTGATAATTAATAGTGAAAATTATGGTGTCAGGGATGAAAGATCTCCGCGATTTCACCGATTTCCGGGATTTCTCCTGTAGCTATAAGTGTATACTAATACATGGTGCAGACGCCGCAGCTCTATCAGCGTATACTACTAATAGTAATACGTGCTTCAGACCTAAATGTAATAAACCCGACTTCCGGGAATTTCCGCGATTCCCTGACAATGCTAAACCTATGGGAGAATATCAGCATTCCGCTCTTTTTGCTGGAGAACACTTTCATCCCTGTGGTATGGATATGTGAAATATGATATATTCCAGTCGGATTTTATATTCAAATAATGCATTATATATATAATATCTATAATGTTCATGCTCAATTTTGTTATAAATGGCCATATGCAGTTCACAGTTTACCCCATTAAGTTCCACAATTCGATGGTTTTGAGTTTTTGCCATTTTGTAGAGATATAATATATATATATATATATTATATCTCATATTTTGTAGAGATATAATATATATTATATATATATATATTATATATTATATCTCTACAAAATATGGCAAAAACTCTAAACCATCGAACTGTCACATATAATAATTAATAGGCTTTAACAGAGACAGGTTCTATTAAATTTATTTAGAAAATAGAAATATAATCAATTAGCTTTATTTGTATAGAAAGATGTTTTTGCTCGAGAAAAAGCCTGAATACCTTAGCAGGGTAATCAATAACTATGAATTAGCCTTATCTGTGTAGATAGAGGGCTTTGGCCTGGCGTTTCCCAGTGCTGAACTTTGTGCGCATGTGTTTACTTAGTCCTAATTTACATTCCCAGGTGACCACTTGTAGCAGCAGCTTGTTGGACGTTTTTATTCGTCCAATTCTATTATTGTGATGAAGAGAGCGGCGCAGATTTGTTCTGCTTGCCACTATGACGTCACAACACACACACACACACACACACACACACACACCTTCCTTCCGGACGCTTGTACCACCGGTAAGGCTCATCACTGTCCAGGCACCAGCGCCAAACCTGACACTGTTCTCACGATCAAAGCGACGCCTGGTGGCAGCGGGCGGGGAGCAGGTGGGTGAGGGGCGGAGGGAGTGGGGGCGGGCGGGAGGGACAGGTGGGGTAAGTCCCAGGCCCTGCTGACCACGGGCGCTCTAACTCAACCCTCCAGGTGTGTGGGACACGTGGACCAGGTGGATGGGGGTGGGTGAGGTGGGAAGCTGTATGTGGGGTGGAGACAGGGTCTGTCTATGTGGTGAGCAGGTGTTTGTGGGGGGGGGGGTAGAGGCGGACACTCCAGGTGAGTATGGAGGGGCGGAGATGAGTGTGTGGGAAGGGGGAGAGGGGGGGAGTGTATGTGGGGGGGGGGAGGTGTCTCTATCTATGTGGTGAGCAGTGTTGTGGGGGGGGGGTAAGGGCGGGCACTCCAGGGAGTAGGGAGGGGTGGAGATGAGCGTGTGGAAGGGGAGGGGGGGAGGTGTATGTGGGGGGAGGTGTCTATCTATTGGTGAGCAGGTGTTTGTGGGGTGGTGGGTAGAGGCGGGCACTCCAGGTGAGTAGGGAGGGGGCGGAGATGAGCGTGTTGATGTGAGGGAAGAAGGGGGAGGTGTGTGTGTGTGGGGGGGTCTGTCGATGTGGGGGGGGGGGCTGGTGTGGGGTGTGTGAGGGGTAGAGGCGGGGGACCCCAGGTTGATAGGGAGGGGGTGGAGATGAGCGTGTTGAATGGGGGTGGGAGGGTGACGTGTGTGTGGGGTGTAGGTGATGAGCGTGTTGAAGTGAGGGGGACGGGGGACGGGGGAGGAGGTGTTGTTTTAAAACAATGCAGTTGTGTCTCAGCAACCGCAGCACTCTCCCCCGACTACCGCCCTGAGGTGATGCAGTGGCAATCTGGATGCGTGCACTTGTATGACGGTGTCGGTGAAAGTGAGTCTCGGTGCTTTGTTCCCGAAATGTGGTCGTCACAATTAGGTCATGAGCACCTTTGCACATTGCAGTTGACGGATTGTGATTATGGTTGAAAATGTCAACACCAGGGAGTGTGTGTGTGGGGGGGGGGGGGGGTTCTGAGTCGTAATGTGTAAAATTAAAATTGAATAGTCCAATGAAAGCATCACATTCTTTTTTTTTTTTAAACCACTGAACTAGAATTGATTCTACATATCTAACTTAGAATGGCCTAATATGACTTCTGAGTTCTGTTGTTTATGCATTGACTTAGCTTTCTTTGTTCACCTACCTGAAGTTAAATAATGGTGCACATATTAAACATTTGTTGCCACATAGAAATCAATTTAATAGAACGTGTCACTGCTGAAGCCTATGGCGTGCATGCAAAAATTCATTTTGTTTGTTTGCACTTCAAATATCTAAAAAGTTAGCCATTTAAAATGAAAGTTATTTCAAGCTAAAGGGAGATAGATTATAATGATCGACCTCATATATTTATCTAAGAAAATGACAGAAACTCAAAACCACCGGACTATGCAACTTGAATTACTCTGGTTGAAATGTAAGGGACATGACAGATATAACTATAGCTACTATTTGTTTATTGGGGTTTTACATCCCGGCAACATCTAAGGTCATATCAGGATGGGTACCGGCTTGTGACAGTGTGCACTTATATCGACTTTATAGTGCTGTCCCACTGGGAGGCCGCTGGCACCATGATCTTATTTCCGACTAAATCACATTATCCTGATATTGAGCTAACCAATCATTGCCCTATCCTAGTTATGCCGTGTGCACTGTCCAGCGGTACTCGATAACAAATATGACAAACAGGGCAGTTCTCGTAGGCAAAGGTCATGATGTTTAAGTGCAAGTCTTTGTGTCATAAGAAGCTAATTGAAACTAAGAGGGACCTGAAACTATAAGTGGCTGAAACCAGACCTAATGGAAACTAGAAGGGAATTGAACCAAGAAGCCAACTGAAACTACAAGGAAACCGAAACTATAACTGTAAAAGGAAACTAAATCTAGAAGGGAATTGAAACTAGAAGGAAACTGAAACTACAAGGGAAGGGAAACTAAAACTGTAATAGGAAACTAAATTTAGAAGGGAATTGAAACTAGAAGGAAACTGAAACTACAAGGGAAGGGAAACTATAACTGTAAAAGGAAACTAAATCTAGAAGGGAATTGAAACTAGAAGGCAACTGAAACTACAAGGGAACCAAAACTATAACTGTAAAAGGAAACTAAATCTAGAAGGGAATTGAACCAAGAAGGCAACTGAAACTAGAAGGGAGCCGAAACTATAACTGTAAAAGGAAACTAAATCTAGAAGGGAATTGAAACTAAAAGGCAACTGAAACTACAAGGGAACCAAAACTAAAACTGTAATAGGAAACTAAATCTAGAAGGGAATTGAAACTAGAAGGAAACTGAAACTACAAGGCAACCGAAACTAAAACTGTAAAAGGAAACTAAATCTAGAATGGAATTGAAACTAGAAGGGTACTGAAACTAGAATGGAATTGAAAATGGAAGGTAACTGAAAATAGAAAATAAACTGAAATTATGGATGTTGGTTGTATGCTCATAATCATATTGAGCCTATCTCGTGCATTCACCTCCAACACACCCCACCCCCTCCCGCATACGCGTATGCCATAGGCCAGAGTTGTTCAAACTGCGGGTCCCAGTCCATTAGTGGGTTACAAAATGAATAAAATGGGTCATGACAAACAGACATTCAGAGTTTGTGCGTGATTTATTACACACGGGTGCACTGGGTCGCAATGCAAAATGCAGGTCTTGCTGTGGGTGACAGTAAAAATGTCAGTTTGAAAAATGCTGCTGTAAGTGTAAGCAATCGGCACCGTTTTACTGCTAATGATAACATAATTTTAAAATATTTGCATGCACATCAATGTATTATGTAGCATGAATATCATCCCTATCCCTGGGTAGAAGGGCGAGTTGCTCTTCGGGAAACTCCGGTAAATGGGCTCACTTACTGAAGCTTCTGTCTGGGAATGGGTGTGGAGTGGGATGAGGAGGTGGGGACGTGTATGTATGGGTGACTGACAGGGGATAGGTGCAGTCGGGAGGAGGAGGAGGAGGAGTTGCCTGGAGCTAAATGTCTGGATGTAACCCCGTGGTAACCACTCGGCTGCCATCCATCAATTCCCGCGCCCTGTGTGGTGCCAAGTCATTCACTGCGGGCCTGCGTTACAGCACCAGGACGCACAGCGGCGGCACGAATCTACCCGCACACCCCCCTCACACACACCTCACATACATACACACACCCTCACACTGCTACAGACCATGGTGAGTGAGAGGGGAGGGGCATAACACACAAATACACACACACTGCTCACTATCTGCTCACTACCTGCTCACTACATTCTCACTATCTGCTCATTACCTGCTCATTACCTGCTCACTACCTGCTCAATATCTGCTCACTAATTACTCACTACCTTCTCACTAACTGTTCACTACCTGCTCACTATCTTTTCACTACCTGCTCACTATCTGTTCACTACCTGCTGGGAGAGGGGCTGGTTTCACAACACACACTTCCACCAGCCTGGGAGAGAGGCGGACTTCACAACACATACATACTGCCACCAGCCGAGGAGAGAGGGAGGCTTCACAACACACACTGCCACCAGTCGGGGGGAGAGGCAGGCTTCACAACACGTACACACTGCCACCAGCCGGGGAGAGGGGCAGGCTTCACAACACACATACACTGTCAGAGGCTGGGGAGAGAGGCGGGCTTCACAACACGTACACACTGCCACCGGCCGGGGAGATGGGCAGGCTTCACAAGGCACATACACTGTCAGAGGCCGGGGACAGAGGTGGGCTTCACAACAAGTACACACTGCCACCGGCCGGGGAGAGGGGCAGGTTTCACAACACACATACACTGTCAGAGGCCGGGGAGAGAGGCGGGCTTCACAACACGTACACACTGCCACCGGCCGGGGAGAGGGGCAGGTTTCACAACACACATACACTGTCAGAGGCCGGGGAGAGAGGAAGAGGCGGCGGGCTTCACAACAAGTACACACTGCCAGCCGGGGAGAGGGGCAGGCTTCACAACACACATACACTGTCAGAGGCCGGGGAGAGAGGCGGGCTTCACAACACGTACACACTGCCACCGGCCGGGGAGAGGGGCAGGCTTCACAACACACATACACTGTCAGAGGCCGGGGAGAGAGGCGGGCTTCACAACACGTACCCACTGCCACCAGCCGGGGAGAGGGGCAGGCTTCACAACACACATACACTGTCAGAGGCCGGGGAGAGAGGCGGGCTTCACAACACGTACACACTGCCACCGGCCGGGGAGAGGGTCAGGTTTCACAACACACATACACTGTCAGAGGCCGGGGGAGAGAGCTGGCTTCACAACACCGTACCCACTGCCACCGCGCGGGGCACGAGAAGGCGGTTTTACTACACTGTCAGAGGCCGGGGAGAGAGGCGGGCTTCACAACATGTACACACTGCCACCAGCCAGGGAGAGGGGCAGGCTTCACAACATACATACACTGTCAGAGGCCGGAGAGAGAGGGGGGCTTCTCAACACGTACCCACTGCCACCGGCCGGGGAGATGGGCAGGCTTCACAACACACATACACTGTCAGAGCCCGGGGAGAGAGGCGGGCTTCACAACGCATACCCACTGCCACCGGCCGGGGAGAGGGGCAGGCTTCACAACACACATACCCTCAGAGGCCGGGGACAGAGGTGGGCTTCACAACAAGTACACACTGCCACCGGCCGGGGAGATGGGCAGGCTTCACAACACACATACACTCAGAGGCCGGGGAGAGAGGCGGGCTTCACAACACGTACACACTGCCACCAGCCGGGGAGAGGGGCAGGCTTCACAACACACATACACTGTCAGAGGCCGGGGAGAGAGGCGGGCTTCACAACACGTACACACTGCCACCAACTGGGGAGAGAGGCGGGCTTCACAACACACACACTGCTACCAGCTGGGGAGAGAGGTGGGCCTCACAACACACATACACTGTCAGAGGCCGGGGAGAGAGGCGCGCTTCATAACACACACACACACACACACCAGCAACCTGAGTGCCACAAATATAGCGCCCACCAACACCATTACTGATGTTGCTGCTGCTGCTGATACTACTAGTAGTACTGCTACTACTACTACTACTTCTACTAATACTACTACCCATACTGGTATTACCATTATACTAATAACACTACTAATAATAATAAATAATAATATTCCTACCACTACTTGTAATAATTCTGACGGATAGACACTATGGCCAGGGTGGCAACGTACGATACTAACGAGATGGGATTACGTTGTGTGCTAATTGCGTGATGTGTGCGCGGGTGTGTATGTGTGGCTTATTTTGTGGTGCATGGGTGGGTGCTGGAGGGGTGAGAGCGGCCCGCTGGCCTACTGCCGCCCGCCGGAGGATCAATCGGCGTGTTTGATGTTGTCATGTCATTTACAGCTACCTTCCTGCCGTAATGGCACTCGTCATGTTCCTACCAGCACAGACGACGCGCCGCCCTACCGCATGCAACACCCGGGGGCCGGGGATGGGGGACCGGGGGTGGGGGGGGGGGGGGGGGGGGGGGGGGGGGGGTCGGGGGGAGGGGTACCGTACGCGGGGAAGGGGTGCTGGGGGGTGGGGGGTGGAGGGTGGTCCCCGGGACCACCTCTCCTGTGGGCACTAGGTCGCCTACAGGGGGATCTAGGGATGTGTATGCTAGATATTGGGTTATGTATAAGACACATATACTGCACACAGGTAATCCCGGGTCTACATGTATTATGAGAAGACACATATATAGACTGCACACAGGTATACCCAGTTCTACATGTGTTGTGTACAATAAGTGTATAGACCACACACAGGTATACCCGGTTCTACATGTGTTATATATCAGACCTATGTACTACATGCGCACTGGTATCCTATACGGAGGACACTATGTACTACACACTGTGTGCCCAGATATACATGTGTTATACACAAGACACCAATAAAGTAATAACTAACTAACTACAGCATGTTTATGTGTAATACCTAATACACTATGTACTACACTGGGTGCCCAGATCTACACGTGTTATACACAAGACACTAATAAAGTAATAACTAACTAACTACACCATGTTTATGTGTAATACCTAATACACTATGTATTACACACTGTGTGTCCATATCTACACGTGTTATACACAAGACACTAATAAAGTAATAACTAACTACAGCATGTGTATGTGTAATACCTAATACACTATGTATTACACACTGTGTGCCCAGATCTACATGTATTATACACAAGACACTAATAAAGTAATAACTAACTACAGCATGTGTATGTGTAATACCTAATACACTATGTATTACACACTGTGTGCCCAGATCTACATGTATTATACACAAGACACTAATAAAGTAATAACTAACTACACCATGTTTATGTGTTATACCTTATACAATATCTACTACACACTGGGTGCCCAGATCTACATGTGTTATACACAAGACACTAATAAAGTAATAACTAACTACACCATGTTTATGTGTAATACCTAATACACTATGTATTACACACTGTGTGCCCAGATCTACATGTATATACACAAGACACTAATAAAGTAATAACTAACTACACCATGTTTATGTGTAATACCTTATACACTATGTATTACACACTGTGTGCCCAGATCTACATGTGTTATACACAAGACACTAATAAAGTAATAACTAACTAACTACACCATGTTTATGTGTAATACCTAATACACTATGTATTACACACTGTGTGCCCAGATCTACATGTGTTATACACAAGACACTAATAAAGTAATAACTAACTAACTACACCATGTTTATGTGTTATACCTAATACACTATCTACTACACGGGGTGCCCAGATCTACATGTGTTATACACAAGACACTAATAAAGTAATAACTAACTAACTACACCATGTTTATGTGTTATACCTAATACACTATCTACTACACGGGGTGCCCAGATCTACATGTGTTATACACAAGACACTAATAAAGTAATAACTAACTAACTACACCATGTTTATGTGTTATACCTAATACACTATCTACTACACGGGGTGCCCAGATCTACATGTGTTATACACAAGACACTAATAAAGTAATACTAACTAACTACACCATGTTTATGTGTTATACCTAATACACTATCTACTACACGGGGTGCCCAGATCTACATGTGTTATACACAAGACACTAATAAAGTAATAACTAACTAACTACACCATGTTTATGTGTTATACCTAATACACTATCTACTACACACTGGGTGCCCAGATCCACATGTGTTATACACAATACACTAATAAAGTAATAACTAACTAACTAACAACACCATGTTTATGTGTTATACATAATACACTATTCACTAGTTGTGTGTTTATGTAGGTGATATAATTATGACACTATGTTCTACATACCGGGGTCCCCATATCTGTATGTGGTATACATAAGACAATCTATTCTACACACTGCTGAGCCAATATCTATATGTATTAATACATAAGACACTATGACACGCCGGGTCCCTTATCTAAATGTGGTATGCATAAGGCACTCTATTCTACACACTGCTGAGCCAATATCTATATTTATTAATACATACGACACTATGACACACCGGGTCCCTTATCTAAATGTGGTATGCATAAGACACTCTATTATACACACTGCTCAGCCAATATCTATATGTGTTATGCATAAGACACACGGAGGTACCCATCTATATATATATAATAGTTTGCCTACATAATGAAACAAGAGGAAGACATGATAGTGGGTGAGAGGGTAATTACTCTGGTGAGTGGCGGTTACAGTGTGCAGGGGTGGTGGCGCCACCATCAGACCTGGGGTTGGGGAGGCTGGAGCAGTAGATGACCATGACAGACTCCATCAGTCCATGGAGCTGAGTGAGTGATGAGGTAAAGGAGGGATATTCCGGGTTATTATACTTGTATATTTCTTATACAGCATATATATATATATATGAGACTGTCTCAAAAGGAGCTAAGCAATATGGGACAAAACATTGTCCATTGTAACGATCAACATACTATATATGCTTATGCATTTGCTCAGGATAAACTGATTTGTTTTTTACATGGTGTTTCATAATCACAATAGAAATAGAATACATATTGATTTGAAGCAAATGTCCTTGTGTTTTCAGTGTAACCGTTTCTGTGCTGTTCTGTGTCAATAGTTACAATGGACGACAAAAAAAAGAGTTATCACCTTTTGAGACAGGCTCATATATCATTATAATATGTGTGCATATGTTTTATGTATAATGCATATATGCATTATGCATAAAACATGTTTTATGTATAATACATATGTTTTAATTATAATGCATATATATATATATATATATATATATGTGGATTATACATAAAACATATATATATATATATATGTATATATATACATACACACACCAAGAAGAGTCGTGAGAGTGCAGGACTCGGTGCTGTGCCAGGCGAAGATGCCGACGGTGGCGATATGGGAGGACACGGACAATGCCATGGCGGCACCCCGTGAGGCTAGCAGTGTTTGCCCTACACTTTGTCACTAGAGGATGCTTCCGCATTGATTTCTTTGTAGGGCGCGGACCATGAGCTGCGGGGCGGGGCGGGGCGGGGCGGGGCGGGGCGGGGCGGGGCGAGTCGGGGCAGTGAGGAGTGTGTGGGGTGAGGGTGGTGGTTGGGGTTACCAGGGGTATCGGCAGTTTCTTCCGGTTGAACCCTCGGTAAACATTGGGCATCGAATGTGGCGGGCTGAAGTGCATCCCAACTGTTCGGGATTAGGGTAGTGTGTGGGCGTGGGGGTGTCTGGGTGGGTGTGTGAGGGGGCAAGGGGTATAAGGGAGAGGCTAACTCCCATATAACCAATGCTGGCGACAAATGTGCTACTTGTATCTTAACCTACCTACACATCCTCCAGTTGTCCATGTGCGACTGTACAGTGTAAGTAGACTACTGGGATATCCATCTCTCCCTCCCTATAATCATCCACCCACCCATCCCCTCCAGTGAATAGGTAAGCTAATCTATATAATGAGTCATGGATTTCAAAGAAGCATCACACGAATGTAGACATGTTGATAGGTAGATAAAAGATTCACCCCGTACTGACAGTACAGGGGTGAAAACCAACCCATTAGAAAAGCTGGCCAAGAATTTCGACATGCTGGAGAAATTAATTGAGTGAATAATGTCTTAATTTAAGAAGCAAAATATATTCTTTATATATGTTTTTATATTTACCCGCTACCTTTGAGTTGAAAAATATAATAAAACATCTAGTTTAATCAGATTTAAAAGTGAAATCGATGGCGTTCTATGGCCACCATCTTGTCTTTTTGCATTCTCTCCCATTTCACCAACTCTGTGCCTATATAAGTATCCATTTGATACTGGAGGCAGGCATTCTACTTCCTGTTCTATACTAAAGCTATTTTCGCCTGTATTTACACTATGTTGTCGTTCACCCGTGTACCAAAAGTACCGGGTGAATCTTTTATTTAGTTGATAGGGTGTTGTTTTGTATGTGATACTCTCTCAAAAGGTGCTAAGCAATATGGGACAAATGAGTCAATCCTTAAATTGTTATCAATAAAAAATATCCATTTTGAACAGTTGCAGGGGGTGGGGAAGAGATTCCAACTGCGGACAATTGGTCTCCTGCCGTAAAGTTGCATAGTCCGATGGTTTTGAGTTTCTGACATTTTTCTGAGATACGTATATTAAATTGATTGTTATAATCTACCTTACTTTAGTTTGAAGTAACTTTTAATTGAAATGGTTACCTGTTGAGATATTTGAAATTCAAACATGTGAAAAGAATTTTGGCAACCATGCCAATACTCTGATACCATAGGCTGATCCAGTAACAGGTTCTATTAAATCGACTCAGTGTTCCTTTCTATGTGGCAACAAATACTTAGTAAGTGCATCAGTATCTAAGTTAGATATGAAGAATCAAATCTAGATAATTGTTTTGATTTTGACATTTTGATGCTTCATCAGACTATGCAGCTTTAATGGTAACAACAAGCAGGTATTGACAGACCGCCACACGTGTCCAGAATGGTATACCTGCATTTCATGACGTTACCTCAGGCTCCTGACCACTCCTATAGTGCAGGTCAGTCTAGAATCACTTCCGGTTCAGCCCTCCTGATATGACCTTAGATGTTGCTACAACGTAAAACCAACAAGAAACCGATAAAACAAACCAAATTTCCGATTCAACTAGGTAGCACATTCGACGCGTGTGAGTTGCTCTGAGCATTTGGTTGGCTCATGTTGTTTAACCAGAGCTCATTAGGTTACGTAACTAGAGGAGCAGTAAGTGTAGAAACTGAATGATGGTGAGGAGTCTGGCTCGAGGAGCAAACAGATGAAGATGAGTGGAGCGCAGCATGAAACACGAGCTGAAACTCAAACACAGCTCGCAGATCGCAGTCTGTCTTTCTCTCCATGAATATTTTCTCTCCCTCTCCCACTCTCTCTCCCACTCTCTCTACCACTCTCTCCCACTCTCTCTCCCTATCCCTCTCTCCCCCTCTCTCCTCATCTCTCCCTTTGCCCCTCTCCCATTTGCTCTCCATATCCCCCTTCTCCTCCCTCCTCCCTCTTCTCACCCCTCTCTTCCCCTATCTTCCTCTCTCTTCTCTCCCCCTCTCTCCCATCTCTCAGTATCGCTCTGCTTCTCTCCCATTCTTTCCATCTCCTTTCATATCGCTCTCCCATTTCTCCCCCCTCCACATATCGCCTCCTTTCTTCCTTCCCTCTTCCTCCACCTCCCTCCCTCCTACTCCTCTCATTCCGTCTTTCTCCACGTCTGTCCCTCTCTATTCCTCTCCTCTTTTCCTCTTTCCCCAACTCTCTCCCTCTCTACTCCTCTCGTCCTTTCCCCTTTCTCCACCTTCCTACCCCTTCCTCCACCTCCGTCTCTTTATCCCCTTTCTATCGTGTCCCTCTTTCCCTATTATTCCCTCTGTCTCCCTCCCCCTCTCTCAATCTCCCCTTCCATATCCCTTTCTCCCTCTCTACCCCTTCCTCCATCTCCCTCTCTATATCCCTTTTCTATCGTCTCCCTCTTTCCCCGTGTCTCCCTCCGACCTCTCTTTATTTCCCCCTCCATATCTTTCTCTCAATCCCTCCTCACCCCCTTCCCCCCCTCCCCCCCTCCCTCCCTCCCTCCCTCCCTCCCTCCCTTTCCCCATTACATGTGTGCCTCTTGATACTGGGTTCAATTGGCGAATCTCCAGATTAAGTTCTCCCGTCTATAGGAAGGTGTTGTAAGAGCCCGAGATCTCGCCCCTCCCCCATCCTCTCTATACCCACCCACACATACACACACACCCACACCCTCATGCAAAGCCAGCTCTAGAACCGCCTGCGGTAGGTACTTAGCGGTATTCGGAGACAATGCCAAGTCGGGTGGGGTGTCGGGGCTGCGTGTGTGCAGGCGTGTCGGGCCTTGGGCCCAATTGGGGGTTCTGTGGGGGAACCTGGGTGTTGTAGTGCTGAATGGGTGGTGGTGGTGGTGGTGGCGGTGGTGGTGTGGGTGGGGGTATGGGTGTGGTGGCAGGGAGTGGGAGCCTGTTGTGACGGGAGTGACTCCCGAGTCGGTGATAATGGGCGTTGAGCGACTCAGGAAGCCTTGTCCGTCGACATGACAATGTTAGAAGCCTCTTCCGTGAGGTGTTCAGTGAGCTGCTCAGCACCCGAGACAGTAGAGCGTGTTGGGTGTGGGGAGGGGTGGGAGTGGAGATGGGTGCTTGGTGATGTTCACACAATGGTCAGCTCAACCAGCTGGTTTGTGTGTGTGGGGGGGGTATGATATCAAGGAAGTTGGGTTTGTGTGTTGTGGGCGTGTTGATATGGTGCTGTTTTGTATATATCGCAGGCTATCTCATATGTGGACATGTAGATAGGGTGCTGTTTTGTATATATCAGAGGCTGTTTTGTATGTAGACTTGTTGATAGGGTCCTGTTTTGTATGTATCAGAAGCTTTCTCATATGTAGACATGTTGATAGGGTGTTGTTTTGTATATATATCAGAGGCTCTCTCATATATAGACATGTTGATAGGGTGTTGTTTTGTATATGATCCTGTCTCAAAAGGTGACAACTGTTTTTTTTTGTCCATTGTAATGATTGACACAAAACAGCACAGAAACAGTTACACTGAAAACACGAGGACATTTGCTTCAAATCAATATGTATTCTATTGGGATTATGAAACACCATGTAAAAAACAAATCAGTTTATCCTGAGCAAATGCATAAGCAGATAGTATGTTGATCATTACAATGGACAAAGTTTTGTCCCATATTGCTTAGCACCTTTTGAGACAGTGTCATATATCAGAGGCTCTCTTGTATATTGACATGTTGATATGGTGTTGTTTTGTATATATCAGAGGCTCTCTCATACAGAGACATTTTGATAGGGTGTTGTTTTTGTATATATCAGAAGCTCTCTTTTATATAGACTTGTTGATAGGGTGTTGTTTTATATATATCAGAGGCTCTCTCGTATATAGACTTGTTGATAGGGTGTTGTTTTGTATATATCAGAGGCTCTCTCATATGTAGACATGTTGATAGGGTGTTTTCTATATATCAGAGGCTCTCTCGTATGTAGACATGTAGATAGGATGCTTTTTTGTATGTATCAGAAGCTTTCTCATATATAGACATGTTGATAGCATGTTGATTTGCATGTATCAGAAGCTCTCTCATATGTAGACATGTTGATAGGGTGTTGTTTTGCATGTATCAGAAGCTCTCTCATATGTAGACATGTTGATAGGGTGTTGTTTTGTATGTATCAGAAGCTCTCATATGTATACATGTTGTTAGGGTGTTGTTTTGTCTGTATCAGAAGCTCTCTCATATGTACACATGTTGATAGGGTGTTGTTTTGTATGTATCAGAAGCTCTCTCATATGTAGACATGTTGATAGGGTGCTGTTTTGTATGTATCAGATATGGTGCTGTCTTGTATGTTACTTGTTAGGTATGTTGATATGGTGCTGCTTTGTATGTGCCAGAGGCTCTCTCGTATGTAGACATGTTGATATGCTGTTTTGTATGTATCACAAGCCGTCTTGCCTCTAGGCATGTTGATAGGGTGTGGTGTTGTATATACCAGAAGCTCTTTCTGTGTTATATAAGTTACTATTGTGATACAGTTCAAATAAACAATCAAACGCAAACGTATCCCTACTTTCTGAAGCAAAGAAAACATGGGGACGCCAAGTGTCTATGTATGTGTCAGGTCAGGTGACCATTTAGCTGATTATTGGTGGGCAATCTCTATTTAGCAAAGTAACATAACCCCCTCACCTCCCCTCCCCTCTCCTCCTCCTCTCCTCTCCTCTCCGCTCCTCTCCTCTCCTCTCCTCTCCTCTCCTCTCCTCTCCTCTCCTCTCCTCTCCTCTCCTCTCCTCTCCTCTCCTCTCCTCTCCTCTCCCTCTACCCTCCCCTCTCCTCTCCTCTCCTCTCCTCTCCTCTCCTCTCCTCTCCTCTCCTCTCCTCTCCTCTCCTCTCCTCTCCCCTCTACTCCCCTCCCATCCCCACCCCACCCCTCCACTTCCTACCCCTCCTCTCCTCTCCCACCCCCATTTCATGTCAGCCACTCCCCTTCCCCTTCCCTCTCGTTCAGCTCCCGCTCTCCTCCCCCTCCCATTCCCTCCCCTTCCACCTCCCTTTCCCTCACCCTCCCTCTTCCCTCCCTCTCGTCCCCGCTCTCACCCCTTTCCACCCTCCCCCATCACCCTCCAGTCCGTCTTGGTCCCAGCGGCGTCTGCACGTCGGCACCAACCCACCCTGTCCGCTGGCACTGCGCGCCACCATGCGGCTACCACCAGAAGCAGTGAGCGGCCATGGTGTGCGCCCTAATTGCCCGGATGCTGAGCGCGTCCCACGTGATTAACGCGATAAAGCCCGTGCGTCACATTCACTCAGGGCGTGAGTTAACGCTGGGCAATATGGGACATTAGGTCGGGTTTTTTTTGTGTCGTTTTTTAACCCTTTTTTTAAAAGATTTTACATAAATCCAAACTTTGCGAAGTTGTATAATTAATTATATGGATAACCGGGACCTGAAATGATCCCAATAAGTCCATATGTGTATGTCCCCATTTTCCGGATCAGCCAATTACCAGATGTCTTATGAGCATATTCTGCGTGTGGGGGGGGGGGGCATCTTCAGTGAACGTCGTTGTCAGCAGACAACATTTAGCTGGAGCAGACGATTTACATGAAAGCTTCACGTGTCGCTGTTTGCACCTGAAGGTGTCGGACTGTGATCATCTGCAGACATCAAGGTGTGTCGTGACCGACACCTGCCCTGTAATTACCCACCTTTGTAGCGCATGCGTGTAAGAAAGCATATCTTCTAGGTTGTCGTCTGCTTTTGCTCAATATCGTTTTTCCGTGTGGGGTGCATTGCGTTGAGTGTGAGTTGAGATTAGTGTGTATGTATGTGTATGTGTGTATGTATGTGTGTGAATTAGAATAGTGTGGTTAGTAAGCCCAAATAAACAAAAGAATTGTTGATCTCCCCGCCTGTGACTGAAAAATCGCAAGCCCCTGAATTTCTATCTTTTAATTAATTTTTTAACTGTTAAAAATGCATCAGGCTAGCAGCAATTCAACTTTTGTATCAATTTTTAAGTCATTGGTTTGACTTGGCCAGGGTTCGAATCCTGCGGCCTACCAGAACGGAAGGCGGATGCTCAACTCATCCGGACATCGCGTCTGGTTACGTATTATAGGTCAAAAATTAAAAATTAAAAATAAAATAAAAACCTTCCGCGCGACCCTGATTTTTATTTCAAAAGGACGATAACCAATTAAAATGTTGTATTTGCCCTAAGTACTCGGCTACGTCTACTTCAGTGGCAGCAGACGACTTTTAGCTCCAGGTTTTGGCGCCACATGGCAGGTGCGCCTAAACTGGAAGGTGGCCATTTCTTCAGCTCCAGGCCTACAAGTGCTCATCACCCACTGGGTCTGACAAGGCCTTCCGTCGATAAACGAATCCTATTTACTACTTCTCACATCGACCACCGCACGGGGATGATGGCTCGTGTTGTGTCATCTAAAGCACTACCCCTGCTTTTCACGTCTCCTCTTCGCCTTTCTCCTCCCCTCCTTTCTTCACCTCCACATTCTCTTCGTTGTTCTTCTCCTCCAACTTCTCCCTCATTCCAGATCCCTTCCCGCTTCCCTCTTCCCTTTCCCCTTCCCCTTCCCTTCCCTCCTCCCTATCTCCCTACCCCCTTGTCCCCTCACCTCCCGCTTCCCTTCCTCCTCCTCCACCCCCCTCCTCCTACCCCTCCCCATCCCCCTCCTCCTCCCCCTTCCTACTCCTCCCCCCCCTTCCTACTCCTCCTCCCCTTCATTCTCCACCCTCCCTTTCCTTCTCCTCCACCTCCTCCTCCCCCATCATCCCCCCTTCCCCGACCTCCTGATTCTCCTCCCTGTGTCACCTCCTACTCCTCCTACTCCTCCATCTCCTCTTCACCCCCACTTTCTCTTCCTCATTCTTCACTCAATTCTCTACTTCATCTTCTTCGTCTCTTCATCGTCATCTTCCACCCACCCCTTCTTCATTCCAGGTCCATTCTCATTCTCCTCTTCCTTCCTTCATCCCGTCCTTCCTCATAACCTTCTCCCACATCTTTCCTTTCCTCCCCATTCCTTCTTTCTTTTCCTTCCCGTCTTCGCATCTTCTCTTCCCTCCCCACTTCTCTTCCTCCTCTTTTCCCGCTGCTCCTCTCCTGCTTCTGTTCTCCTTTCTTCTTTCTCTCCTCCTCCTCCTCTTTCTCCACATGCACTCCCCTTCCTCGTCTTCCACCTCCTCCTCGTCTTTTTCTTCCCCCTCCTCTTCCTGCTCCTCTTCCTGCTCTTCCCCTCCCCTTTCTCCCTCTTCTTCCTCTTCCCCCTCTCCCCTCTCCGCGTCCTGAATTTCCAGCCTCTCCTCCTAACCTCATCTTCATGCTCATCTCTCTCCGGGTCGGGTATGATCTGTTATCTCCATCCCACCACCTATAGACGCTACCTCCAAAGGGATCCAAATCGAGGGTGCACGTGGCATCTGAGCAGGGCGGGGCGTTTAATGTGCTCTGGCTCCAGCCGGTACTAGGAGGGAGTGGCGAAGGGAAAAGGGGGGCGAGGGGGCGTTGCGCATCAGCCTTTGTGATTAGATGAATGGGGCAGGTGGAGGCAGGTTGAAATGGCAGAGAGTAAGATCAAAATCTGCCCTGATCGGCTAACATCATGCGAGGTTGGTGTCGCGATAGAGGCATCGAGTCCTGGCATCACACTACATATGCTGTAGGAAGCAGTATAATCACAATGCACGCTGTAAGTACAGTTCTCCTTATTAGCAACCGGAAGTAGAATAGCTTACTTCAATCTATGCGCATGACTACTAGCCACCGAATCAGTGGTCTCGGAGGAATTGGGAATTTAGATGTAATTTTTAAGGGAATACTTATTTTTATTATAAGCTGTGTTAAATATAATGCAGATGTTTTATTATAAGCTATTTTAAAGGTGATGCAGATATTGCATTATGAACTATGTTAAAGGTGATATTTTCTTATAAGCTATGTTTATATAATTATAGGGTCTAACATATTGTATTGTAAGCTATGTTAAAGGTAATACATATATTGTATTATAAGCTATATTAGAGGTGATATTTTGTTATAACCTATGTTTATGAGGTATAACATATTGTATTGTAAGTTATGTTAAAGGTAATACATATAGATAGATACTGGGTTGTTTGTAACCTTACGACGGTTACCGGTTGCAGAACTGCAACATTATAGATAGGCTCCGATAAATCAGCCCAATCTTTGGTTGAAGAATAATCTTCTGGTGAGACGGTCGTAGAAGCTGGGGGATGTCTTTACAACGATTAAACGACGAGTTGTTGGGGCGGTCCATAATCTCCGGTTCGGCGGTAGCACAGCACTTGTATCCAGCAGACAGCAGCAAGGGTTTCTGAGAAAGGGCCAGTAAAGATGGGTCCAGAGGTTCCAGCAACGATAACAAAGTGAGAGAAACCTAAAGGTAAAGGGCCCCACCCAAGCACACAATTCCCTTGGTCAGGGGGAGAAGTATGCCTGGGAGACATAAATAGGGTCGAGTCTAGGAAAGAGAAATAAGGAGAATTGAGTCTAAGGACCATGTCTATTTGCTTTCTGGCGACCATCCAGCGAGCAAAAGACACAGACAGAGTAAGAGTAGAAAGTGAAATGCTGGCGGGCTCCCCCTCCTGGAACTCTTTTCAGACATATCAAGGAGGAGCAAGGCCAGCGGAGAGGAGATAGAGAGAGGTGTGGATGAAGTGCGGTCCGGATAACAAGTGTGTAATACATATATTGTAGTATAATCTATGTTAAAAGCAATATAAATAAGCATATTAGGCATTCTAAGCGAATAGCTGGATAGAAGATGGACATGGAACTTTAAACTAAATGCAAATGTTATTCAGTGAAATGGTGTGTTAATATTTTATTCCACCTACATTAGGTGGAATGTGGAAGAGCTCAGTTTACAGTATCTTCCTGGACGCTGCTCAGGACGGCGAACAAAGGATAATACCCAATTAGATGATGTCAATAACATAACATTGTGAGTAGGATAACAGTTGTAGTTTATCAAACACAAACATCAGACGGGATGGCCGAATGAGTTAGAGCCTTCGTCTCCCATGTTGGTAGATTGTGGGATCATGGGTTCGAACACTGGTCGAGTCAAATCAATGACTTAAAAATTTATACTTGTCGCTTCCTAGCCAGGTGCTCTGCATTATTAGGATAGGACAAGGAGCAGTGGAATGAGGAAGACCAATCGTCCATGATTGAAATTTCCCATGTTTAATTAACTAATGTAAAAAAAGAAAACACCCCAAAATACATCACTATAGCGGTAAATCAACTTGAAGTTGTATAATCAGATGACTCATAATTTCAAAAGCATATTCTAGATTTGATGCTACACATCCAGTTTAGATACTGGGGTACTCACTCATCATTTCTCATCGTTTCAGTCTCCCCTTAATAACATTCAAACTCAGTGGATTTTCACATGGCAATGGTGTGTTTCACTTGGCTTCAACTGGTGTGCACACACAAATTACCATGGAGGCTTGCACTCCTATTATCTCCAGAGTTAGTTAATTAGCATAAAAGTTCCTCTGAAAAGTAGAGTAGGTCATAATTGCCAAGCTAGTGTATTTAAGACCAAATTATTACCCCCCCCCCCCCATAACAAAAATTAAACCAACGGATTATGCAACTTAAAGCTAACATTTCAGTATGATGGTGAGTTCAAAGCAGCACTCAACTCCTGGAGGGTGCGTGGGTGGGTGTAAACGTGAGCAGGGAGTGCCGTGGCAGAAGCAGAGTGACACTTGAGCCGGAGACAGGCTGGGGCTGGGTAACAGGTGTGTCAGAAATCAGCTATGTTGGCACTCCTACATTCCCAGTGATATATAGATAGATAGGTAGCTGTGTGTTGATATCGATCAAATATAATGGTGGTGGTAAGGGTAATTTAGTTTGCCACACGGCCTTTGGTGACGCCACCGTCCCTGGGAAATAGTAGGAAAGGTGTGGATTTTCATGACAGCTATATTATGTTTATATCATAATTAGCCATATATATATATGTAT
This sequence comes from Branchipolynoe longqiensis, assembly GCA_030323885.1. NCBI lineage: Eukaryota > Metazoa > Annelida > Polychaeta > Phyllodocida > Polynoidae > Branchipolynoe > Branchipolynoe longqiensis. The sequence goes on from CM059188.1 coordinate 32,148,553, forward strand.
ATATATTTATAAGTTTATATATATATATAGATAGATATATATATGATGTATAACGAATTATGCGAGGATAAAGATAAGTAAGGGAATTATTATCATTATTGTTATAGTTTGTAAGACCCACCACTGTACCAGTAGCGCCACCTGCATATGCATATATATATATATAATATCATAATTAAACTAGAGAAATTCATAGTAATCGATATAAGAATAAGAACACTATATATCATAGTGAGGCTGACTGATCTTCCCAGGTGAAATACGACATGCACATGTCGGTGTGGGTAAGCTGATTGCACCAAGGATCCTAGAGATGCCAATGGCTAGGATGCTAGCACCGGAATAATAGCACAAGTGCTGTGGCGTGTGTTTGGGGTGGTGGTTAGTCGGTTGTTGGAGTTTTATGTCCTGGTAACATCCAAGGTCATATCAGGACAAGTACCGACTTGTAGCAGTGTGCACTCATGGCACCCTTTTAGTGCTGCCCCACTGGGAAATCAGGCTGCCAGCACCATGCCCTGATATCCCACTCAGTCACATTATCCTGACACTGAGCTAACCAGTCATTTCCATATCCTATTAATGCTGAGTGCCAGGCTAGGAAGCGACAAGTATCAATTTTATAAGTCATTGGTTTGACTCGACCGGGAACCAAACTCTTGATCTCCCGCAAGCGAGGCCTGCGCCCTACCGATTCGGCCTCCGCGCCCAGTGGCGATGGGTTGGGGATTGGGGGTGGGGGGTGAAAAGGGGCGCTGACCGGCCCCCTAAAAGTAATCAGCAGTAAAGCAGTAATGTAATCACTGAGTGGCTGGGAAACAAAAGTGTGGTTTAACCCAACCAGAACTGATCAAATACAGCCCTAATTACCGCAAGTAATCAGTGGCACATCCCCTGGGTGCGGTGTGAGGGTGCTTGTGTGTGTGTGTGAGGGGGGTATTCTGAAATCGTCGATATTTGAATTTCAGGGTCCTTGAAAACCTGGAAAGTCATGCAATTTGATCATTTAGTATTCCATGCCTGGAAAGTAATAGAATGTGTGTACAGATTTGTGAAAATCCGGGAAAATTGAAAATCGTGACTATATGTTATTATTTGTTAATCATGAATAACTGTGGTGCTATTATTAGGTACCGGCAGCGAAATTTTAAAATAAGCATATGGTACAATATTTTATTCCATCCTGTAGACATTGAAATTACAAGCCTAAATCCAAAAACAGTTAGGTTATATATAATTTTATTATAGGCATATGTTCTTTATTCATTCAATCAGTGATGTATTGTATTTAAAGTGATTTTTGTGGTTTTGTTCTCCTGTCTCTTTGAGCTTTATATTAAAACTAGGCCATATATATGGTATTTGTTATTTTTAACATTAGTGCTTATTTACACTTCACATCTTACAGTTACAGTGAATCAACTATGAATACAGCCATGTTTCGAGCTACTTTAATTTAATAAATGTCTTGGAGTTTTGCACTGAAAGTCCTTGAATTTGATATGTCAAAATGGGCATGAACCCTGAACGTGTCATCAGATAGATGAGACAATTGTGTATAACTTATAGCATTGGATGTTTGTTTATAACTCAATAGCCAGATTGGAGGACAGTAAATATATATATATATATATATATATATATATATATATATATATATATATGTAATGGAGATCACCATTACATATATATATATATATATGTAATGGTGATGGGTGGTATCACTTCCTGGGGACCAGACAGGATGGTCGAATGAGTCAGAGCATCAGTTTCACGTGTTGATAGATCGTGGGGTCGTGGGTTCGAACCCTGGTCGAGTCAAACCAATGACTTAAAAAATGTATACTTGTTGCTTCCTAGCCTGGCACTCGTCATTATTAGGATAGGGCAAGGACTGGTTGGCTCAGTGTCAGGATAATGTGACTGAGTGGGATATCAGGTCATGGTGCTGGTGGCTTGGTCTTCCAGTGGAGCACTATGTAATGGTCACCGAGCACTGTCACTATGTAATAGTCACCCAGCTCTGTCACTATGTAATAGTCACCCAGCACTGTCACTATGTAATAGTCACCCAGCACTGTCACTATGTAATAGTCACCCAGCTCTGTCACTATATAATAGTCACCTAGCACTGTCACTATGTAATCGTCACCCAGCACTGTCACTATGTAATAGTCACCCAGCTCTGTCACTATGTAATAGTCACCCAGCACTGTCACTATATAATAGTCGCCCAGCACTGTCACTATGTAATAGTCACCCAGCACTGTCACTATGTAATAGTCACCCAGCACTGTCACTATGGAATAGTCACCCAGCACTGTCACTATGTAATAGTCACCCAGCTCTGTCACTATGTAATAGTCACCCAGCACTGTCACTATGTAATAGTCACCCAGCTACCCCCCCCCCCCCCACCGCTCCCACGCCCCCACCCGACCCTATCTGGAAGTAATTACGCTAATCGGCGCCAAGTTGAACATGTTATTCCTGTCAGCCCCGGCTGCAAAAATAGAATTCCTCTGGTGCGCTTTTATTTGCGGCCAACACCGGACTTGTGATAAAAGTGCGGCCGGAGAAGAAAGGACGCTAATGCAGATCGCACCAAGAAGAAGCCAACACCAAAACAACAACAACAACAACAACTACAACAAAAACACGACACTTTGTTTCCCCGATTGGGTTTTGAGCATTTTGTTTCAGGCCGTTGTTGTAAGGCGATTTTTAAAAGCATTTTATTGTGCCTCTCTTTTTTAAATCTTTTTGTTTTGTTTTATGAGTGTGTGTTGGGGAGGGGGGGATTGGTCAATGCATTTATGGATTCCTCGGATGGTGTGGGAACTGGGAGGGGTTGGGGGTGTGCGGGGGGGGAGTGACTATCGGTGGTTTTGTGTCAGGCAGAGATCGCTTGTTTTCACTATAAATTCGCCGACTCCCTCTCTTGAGATCACCTAACAGTTAGTTGTGTGACCCTGTCCCCCACCACCCCATTCACCCTGTGCACCCTGCCCTGCCCTGCCCTGCCCTGCCCTGCCCTGCCTGCCCTCCCCTCCCTGCTCTGCACTGTCCTGCACACACAATAGTACCCACCTTCAGGGACCTTTGTGATTGGTTCGAGAGACTCCCGCTGTAGTGTGTGGACACGTTTTCAATGTATGAAATGTATCCATTTGTCTCATTTGACTGTCCCTCCAATGACAGGACAGCTCTTATATCAGGACAACATTGGTCCGAATGCGGAGTTGTCCGTTTAAGACGGGTACTACTGTACACCAAAATACTTTTGAAAAACAGAATGGTTTCTAATAGTAATATGGCTCAAAGTGAGTTACGCAAACCAAATCTGTTGGAGGCGTGGTGGATGGGGGGGCGGGGGGGGGGAGTTGGTTGGTTGGTTGGAATTTTTTATCATGGCAACATCTAAGGTCATATCAGGATCAGTACTGACTTGTGCCAGTGCGTGCTCATGGTGACTTTATAGTGCTGCTCCACTGGGAAATCAGGTAAACAGCACCATGATCCGATATCCCACTCAGTCACTGAGTTAAACCAATCGTTGCCCTATCCTATTAATGGCTAGGAAGTGACAAGTATCAATTCTGTAAGGAATTTGTTTGACTCGACCGGGAACCAAACTACCGATCTCCTGCATGCAAGGGTGGCGCTTTACCGATTCGGACATCGGACGGTGGTGTGGGGGGGGGGGGGGAGTAGTGGGGATGTTTGTGGAAATGGTGTCTGAGTAATTAGTGCAGTGGGTACCGGCTGCACGCACTGCTGATCACCGGTAATGTCATCAGGGCGCTGTTTTCTCCAGCAACACGTCCATGTTGGTGTGGCCTAATTTGTCACCTCGCCACGGGGCAGAACGCCTACCTCCCACACACATACACGCGCACACACACGCACACACACTATGAACTCCCCTCTCCCTTAGCTACCAACACCAACATTAGCGCCAACAAGGTCACCTTCCCTGCGTTACTACCCCAACTACTGCCCCCCCCTGACACGCACACACACACGAACATACACAAGTGCACACCATTCAGTTAACTCATGTCTCCCTGAGCTAACAACACCAACATCGCCACCAGCACCACTGTAGCAGCAGTACCAACAGCAGCACAAGCATCAGTGGTAGTATCAATAGCAACACCAAAACCACTACCACCACCACCATCACCACCACCGCCAACACCACCACCACTGCCAGTAGTGGGGATGTTTGTGGAAATGGTGTCTGAGTAATTAGTGCAGTGGGTACCGGCTGCACGCACTGCTGATCACCGGTAATGTCATCAGGCCGCTGTTTTCTCCAGCAACACGTCCGTGTTGGTGTGGCCTAATTTGTCACCTCGCCACGGGGCAGAACGCCTACCTCCCACACACTTACATGCGCACACACGCACACTCTGTGAACTCCACTCTCCCTTACAAGTCCTTTAGCACCAACACAGTCACCTTTGTTACTACCCCAACTACTACCCCCCCACACACACCCAAACATACACAAGTGCACATCATTCAGTTAAGTCATGTCTCCCTGAGCTACCAACACCAACACCAACATCGTCACCAGCACCACGTAGCAGCAATACCAACACCAACACCAGCATAAGTGGTAGTATCAATAGCAACACCACCACCACCAACACCAGCACAGCCGCCAACACCAGCACCACTGCCCAACACCAGCTCCAACCACGCCAACACCATCAACACCACCAACTCCAAAATCACCACCGACACCAATACCAACATCACCAAAACCATCATAACCACCAACACTACCACCACCACCAATACCAACATCACCACCAGCACCACAGTAGCAGCAATACCAGCATCAGCATCAGCAGTAGTATCAATAGCAACACCAACACCACCACAAACACCAGCACCACCGCCAAAACCAGCACCACCACCAATACCAACATCACCACCAAAACCAGCACCACCGCCAATACCAGCACCACAACCAATACCAGCACCACCACCAACACCAATACCAGCATCACCACCAACACCAAAACAAGCAGTAGCACCAACACCAACATCATCACCAACACCAGTACCACAAGTAGCACCAATAACAACACCAACATCAGCAGTAGCACCAACATCACCACCAACACTAGCACCAGCAGTAGCACCAATATCAACACCAACATCACCACCAACACTAGCACCCCCCACCCCCAATACCAATACCAATACCAATACCATCAGTAGCACCAATACCATGGTACATCCATTGTGTATGAGTATTCAGCACCTCCCCCCCCCCCCCACCTTCCGTCGTGTAAGCTGAAGCTGCGACCCGACAGTATTCACTGAGGGACCAGCGAAACTCTGGAATACCCGTATTCACTCTCCTATACTACTCACATTTCGCAATGTATTCAACTTCATTACAAAAATCACATCTGTATATATATATATGTTTGCATATTGCTTATGGGTTTTGGTGGCAAATGTCTTTGTTGGTGAACTACAAATTGTTTAAACAGCTCTGTGAGTGAGGGTGGCAACTATTTAGTGAAGGAACGTGTTGCTGTTGCTGAACCGGCCCCACGTAGCGCACAGCATTGTGGGAAGTTGGGTGAGCTGGTGGGTGGGAAGGTGGGTTGGGTGGTGGGTTGGGTGGTTGGTTGGTGGGGTGGTGGGAGGGTGGGTGGGTGAGGAGATGGGGTGTGAAGGGGGGGGGGGAGGGGGTTGAGTGAACAACTGGGCGGCCGTCATGTCATAATCGACCAACTGTTTTCATAGCAGATGAAAAAACACACGGTTGTTTTCACAGATGGCCGCAACTAGTTCCCAACTTGATATAAGGCAAATAGTGATTTCCCGCAACCTTTCCATCTTCGTGCGCACTCGGAAAAGCGCCGCGCCTATCATAATTAATTTGTGTTCAGCCCGACCAGCGTATGCCTGACTATAAACCACGTGTGTGTGGGTGTGTGGGGGGGGGGGGGGGGCGTGCGTGCGTGTGCGTGCGTGTGCACGCGCGTTGGATGTGGTGGATTAAAGTATTACAATGAGTGGGATATGTGGATTGTGAAAATAGCGTTTTCAAACAAAGAAAAAGCAGGATTTCTGTACTATATGGTTGCTTCCTTTATTTCTATCTCTCTCTCTCTCTCTCTCTCTCCCTCTCCCTCTCCCTCTCCCTCTCCCTCTCTATCACTCCCCTTCCCCTCTCCTCTCTCCCTCTCTTTCCCTCTTCTCTCTTTCTCCCTCTCCCCTCTCCTTTATCCCTTGCTCCCGTCCCCCCTCTCTCTCTCCCTCTCTCCCTCTCCTCTCCCTCCCCTCAGGTCTCCCTTTCTCCTTTACCCTCTCTCCCTCTCACTCTACCTCTTCCCTCTCCCCCCTCTTCCTCCCTTTTCATCCCTCTTCCCCCTCTTCCTCCCTTTTCCCCCCTCTTCCTCCCTCTTCCTCTCCCTCTTCTTCTCCCCTTCCCCCTCTCCCCTCCCTCCTCTCCCTCCCCCCTCTCCTCCCTCTCTCCCTCTCTCCCTCTCTCTCCTTCTCTCTCCCTTCTCACCCTCCGCCTTCGCCGCCTGCCCTTCTCTCCCTTCCTCTTCCCTCCCTGACCCTCGCCCTCGCCGTCGCCCTTTCCCCCCTCCCTCCTCTACTTCCTCTTCCTCCACTCTCTTCCCCTCTCCATATATACCCATATACATATACATATACATACCCATAGTTATCTTCATTATTCAGGCTTATCCATGATAGGCAGTATAAATCTTCAAGAAAATAATGTATGCAACTCGCGCTACCTCAATTGAGGACAGATTGCAATTGAAAGCAAACAATGCAACTACAAGGCTAGTCAGTACGGTGGCGTGCGATTGTATGCCCGTTGATCATTAAAGTGTCTGCACTCCCAGGCCAATAATGTGACTGTTCTGCTTGCAGTTAACTTATGAATGAAGGCCTGGGCACCAGTAAATTAACCCGGAGGCCCTAGATTCTGACACCCACCCCTACCCCCACCCCTATACCCACCCCTATACCCACCCCTACCCTCTCCCCAACCCCACCCCAACCCCTCCCATGGGCTGCTAATGTACAATGGTTATGAGCTTTTGCCATATGTTTGAAATGTACAGTAAAACCTCTCTAATCGACCACATCCACAGATCGACCACTCCCCTGTATCAATCGCTTTATTTGGGTCCCAAACAATCGCCCATACAATACCATTGTAATTATTTTAATTTTGTTTAACTCCCCAAACCGACCACCTCCCAAAATTGACCATTTAAAGTCAGTCCCATGGTCTGGCGATTTAGAGAGGTTTTTCTGTATAAGTATATATATATTATATTAGGTTGATCATTACAATCCATTTTAGTTTTATGTAGCCTTTGTCTTAAGGGGTTAAGTCTTGGGATATTTGAAGTGAAACCATGCTAAATTAAATTTGGTGTGCATATCAAAATACTGGACACCATAGGCTTCATTCAGCAGTGTCTGGTTCGATTAAATTGACTTAGTATTCCATTCTAAGTAGTAATAAGGGTTTTATATCCCGATGAAAGCATCACATTTTTTAAACCAACAAAGCTTTTATCTAGGTTTGATCTACTTAGAATAGAGTTGCAGTTATTAGCATGGTTTGTGTTCTTCTTTGGGGCCCTGCTGTGAAGGCCCATTATTTCACAAGTATACAGGAAGATGGATGTGAAAAGGGAGCATGTGAGTCATATCTTGGAGCGGAGAGAAATACTGTGAAAAGGGAGTGCATCTGTCATATCATGGAGCGGAGAGAAATACTGTGAAAAGGGAGTGCATCAGTCATATCTTGGAGCGGAGAGAAATACTGTGAAAAGGGAGCGCGTCAGTCATATCTTGGAGCGGAGAGAAATACTGTGAAAAGGGAGCGCATCAGTCATATCTTGGAGCGGAGAGAAATACTGTGAAAAGGGAGCGCATCAGTCATATCTTGGAGCGGGAGAGAAGTACTGTGAAAAGGGAGCGCATCAGTCATATCTTGGAGCGGAGAAAAATATTGTGAAAAGGGAGCACGTCAGTCATATCTTGGAGCGCAGAGAAATACTGTGAAAAGGAGCTCATCAGTCATATCTTGGAGTGGGAGAGAAATACTGAGAAAAGGGAGTGCATCAGTCATATCTTGGAGTAGAGAGAAATACTGTGAAAAGGGAGCGCATCAGTCATACTTGGAGTAGAGAGAAATACTGTGAAAAGGGAGCGCATCAGTCATATCTTGGAGTAGAGAGAAATACTGTGAAAAGGGAGCGCATCAGTCATATCTTGGAGTAGAGAGAAATACTGTGAAAAGGGAGCGCATCAGTCATACTTGGAGTAGAGAGAAATACTGTGAAAAGGGAGCGCATCAGTCATACTTGGAGTAGAGAGAAATACTGAGAAAAGGGAGTGCATCAGTCATATCTTGGAGTAGAGAGAAATACTGTGAAAAGGGAGTGCATCAGTCATACTTGGAGTAGAGAGAAATACTGTGAAAAGGGAGCGCATCAGTCATATCTTGGAGCGGGAGAGAAGTACTGTGAAAAGGGAGCGCATCAGTCATATCTTGGAGTAGAGAGAAATACTGTGAAAAGGGAGCGTGTCAGTCATATCTTGGAGCGGAGAGAAATACTCTTGTCAATCCAAACTGGTTTCAGCGTTGTCAACGCTGCTGTTGTCTGTGATATCCTAGAGAGTATATCACGGTTACAACCCCCATCAGTTATAACTGAGCCCAGGTATTTGAAGCTTGTGACTGTCTCAAAGTAAAGCTTATTTTATTTAACAACACATCGAATTTGATCATCGGCTATTGGACGTCAAACATATGGTCGTTCTGACATATTCTTTTGGAGGAAACCTGCTGCCGCCACATAGGCTACTCTTTCCGATAAGCAGCAAGAGGTCTTTTGTATGCACTTTCCCACAGACAGGACAGAATATACCACAACCTTTGGTGAACCAGTTGTGGACCACTGGTTGGAATGGAAAATAGCCCAAATTGCAAATGGATCCACTGAGCAGGATTGATCGGATGACTGACACCTTCATAGGTGAACACTCTACCGCCTGAGCTATATCCCGCTCCGCTCCCTTTGTCTGTCTGAATCAAACCACTAACCACTCACATTAAACTCTATTTTTATGCAACTGGTGTTTTTAACATCAGCTTGGTCTTCTCGGCACTAATCTCCATGTTGTAGTCTGTGGAGGCTTTGTCAAGGCTTTGTCTATTATGCATGGGCAGACCCAATTTGTTTACCATTGCGTTTCTGAAAGAAGAATTTTTTTTAAATAATTAAATGAACATTGTCCCTGTATATAGTTTTCGTCTGGAAAGTGAACGGTACATGAGTGTGCATCAGATGTATTAATCAACTGCTACTATTTTGTTGTTTTTAATTTTAAAATTTGTGGCCGTGGTCGTGGTGGTGCTGGTGGTGGTGGTGGTGGTGGTAGTGTTTGGCTGCTGCTCTTTGTGCTCGATACATACTAAAGTGTCCATTAGATCCGCGGCAGTTAGGAGGTCAACTCCAGTCCCGGCGACATCTCGGCACTAATGGATTGAATTTGATTTATTCATAGCCGCCGAATACATAAGAACCCGGGCTGTGACGTTTTACAATGGTGCCCTCTGCTTTTTGTTGTCTCTTTAGAGACGGAGAGAGACAGAGAGAGGCGGAGAATGGGAGAGAAAGAGGGAGACATACATACAGAGAGAAACAAGTTGAGACTAAGAGAGAGAGGGAGAGATAGAGTGACAGAGAGACAAAGAGGCAGAGAGAGACAGGGAGAGAGACACACAGACATGTAGAGAGAGACATGCATAGACAAATAGAGAGAGACAGAGTCAAGGAGAGACAAGGAGACGAGGAGAGGCAGAGAGCGGTAGAGAGAGACAAGGAGAGGCAGAGAGAGACAGGGAGAGATAAGGAGAGGCAAAGAGCGACAGGGAGATACAAGGAGAGGCAGATAGCGAGAGAGAGACAATGAGAGGCAGAGAGCGACAGGGAGAGACAAGGAAAGGCAGATAGCGACAGAGAGAGACAATGAGAGGTATAGAGCGACAGGGAGAGACAAAGAGGGGCAGAGAGCGACAGGAGAGACAAGGAGAGGCAGAGAGCGACAGGAGAGACAAGGAGCGACAGGGAGGGACAAGGAGAGGAAGAGAGTGACAGAGAGAGGCAGAGAGCGACAAGGAGAGGCAGAGAGCGACAGGGAGAGACAAGGAGAGGCAGATAGCGATAGAGAGAGACAAGAAGAGGCAGAGAGCAGGGGAGAGAGGCAGAGCGAGACAGTGAGGCAGAGAATGACAGAGAGCGACAAGGAGAGGCAGAGAGGGACAAGGAGAGGCAGAGAGCAACAGGGAGAGACAATGAGCAACAGAGCGAGGCAGATAGCGGCATAGAGAGACAAGGAGAGGCAGAGAGAGACAAGGAGAGGCAGAGAGCGGCAGGGAGAGACAAGGAGAGGCAGAGAGCGGCAGAGAGACAAGGAGAGGCAGAGAGAGACAGAGTGAGGCAGAGAACGACAGAGAGCAACAAGGAGAGGCAGAGAGCGACAGGGAGAGAGAGGCAGAGAGAGACAGAGAGACAGAAGAATGCCGCGCCCCGGGGCCTGCCGGCGTCCCGTTCTGTGTAAGGTTAATGTCGGCGGACACTGACCCAGTTCAGCCGAAACGGATTAAAAAGCCACATGTAGCTTGGGGGCGTTAATCGTTATTGGATGGTATGAATGGTACCATTGTAGGTTACGGGTTCAAAGTGAGTGTCAATAATTGGGATATTGTGGGAGATATGGGCTGGGAGAGACAGATAGGTGACATATAAACGGACATATAAAAGATCACATACAGACATGTAAAGACATATAATATATAAAAACATATAAAAACTTCGTTTTTTTAATAAGAAAAGTACCAGGGCACAAAAGTTAACGTAATCGATGGTCTTGAGTTTCTACCATATTTGTTAAGGTTAAATATGTTAGGTTGATATTTATGATCTACCTTTCTTTAGATTGAATTCTTTTCTTTTTTTTTAATTGCCTCACCCTTTGAAGTGGCATTTCGAACCTTCGGATTCAAATCCTGGCCAGGTCAAACAAATGTCTTAAAAGTTACCCATATGTGTCCTGGCGTTTGGCAAGGTGGGTTGGTAGGACAGGGCAAGGAGCATTGGAATGGGGAAGGTTGAAATTTCCACTACTTAATCAACTAATGTACAACAACAGCGACAGTAACAACAAAACCTGTTGGTCAGTTCTTTAAATTTTAATATCCATTCACCCAGCCCTTCATTGTCCGTCACTCTCCAGCACCCATTTCCTCCTGTCTGCCTGCCTCCCCGGTACCATGCCTCTCTGTCTCTCCCTCTCGCTTGCTCGCTCTCCCTCCCGCCCTCTCTCCCTCTCTCTCTCTCTCCCTCTCTCCCTCTCTCCCTGGTTCTCAATTGTGTCTAAAAGGTGCTATATAATTTATAATGAGAATATAAATAAAGAATACTAACCGGGCACTCTCCCCCCCCCCCCCGCCTCCTGGGAACCGACTCCAAGTCTCCCAGCTCTCACTTCAAAATGTTCTTTTTATTATCTGTGTTATCTTTTTTTTAAATCCGTGGCGGGCCATCTCTCCCCATCTCCCCATCTCTCCCCATCTCCCACAGCACCTCCCACATCAAATGTCTATTTCAGCCTCCACTGCCCAGAGTGGCGTGGGGAAGGAAGCACTTCCGGTTCATGTGACATGTGTCGGTGGCGAGATGCGGCAGGGTGAGTGAACTACCTGTATAGGTGTGACCCGCCTGAGCTGCTCGACGCTACCAACAGTGACGCAACGCCGTGGTACGCACCACTTCCGCACCAGTAAGCTTGCACAACACCCTAAAGCTACAATTCAGCCCCGTTAAACCAAACTTGAAGGGACCCTAGAAATTTGTTTGGATTAACCGATCATTGGTTTAACCGAGCTTTGGCTTTGACTTTGAGTAAGAGTGTATTGCACATGTAATATACAATGTATGTGGACACTTTGATTATTGTTTTTTATATACATACAGTATAACCCCGTTAAACCAAGCTCAGTTAAACCAAACGATCGGTTAATCCAAACAAATTTCTAGGGTCCCTTCAAAATACTACCATTTATCATATAATAAATGTGTGGGGTCTCAGATAACCTTATAAGCACATGCAAGTTTGGTTTAACTGTACCGCAAGTGGCCTGGGGCCTGACATTCTGTTTGGATTAACCGATAATTTGGATTAAACGACTTTGGTTTAACCAACATTTTTATATGATAAATGGTAGTATTTTGCCGTGCTGCTGGAAAAAGTTTGGATTAACCGATCGTTTGGTTTAACCGAGCTTGGTATAATTGGGTTGTACTGTATGCGGTTTGCGAATGCGACAGAAAATGGAAAAGTATGTAAACGCACGGTGGTGCTTCCATATGTCCGGTTGCAAATGCAAATGCAAATGCTTGGATGGCAAAGTGGATCGCTCAATGGTCCGATCGGTGCGAATGTGCGTACGCATGCCACATGCCGCATACCGCATACCTCATATATGGAATCTTAGCTTAATTCTCCACTATGCAAAAAAAAGAAATAACCATCACCAACAACAAAAACACACACACATACCCAACATGTATTTCCACCCAATTATTAAAAGTATGCGTTTTACAATCATTGGAACCTGTGTTAAGGTTAGTTCTAACTGTACATTGCAATTGCACTGGAGGAAGATTTGTAGGATAAAAAAATATTATTTGCGCCTCAAATGTTTTTTTTAAAAATTGGGTGGGTGGGTAAGAATTGTATTTCTTTCCACCACATACATGCACCAGCATCATTTATGCTTATGTAGTAGTCTGCACTGACCTCTCAGGCAAGTAATCACATAGACAGATAGGCGTGGGTAGTGTGGTGATATCAGGGAGCCTAGGTGGTGTAATGGTTAGCACACTGGCCCAGAATGCAAAGAGATGTGGGTTCTAGTCCCGCTCTAGGTGCAATATTTCCCATTTTCCTCCCCCCCATGACGCTTACTTAAAGTTGTTGTGCCCGGAAATGATGCCTTTTGGAGGAAGGGGCTGGGAGCGAGGGTAATCGTAGTTCTACCTCCCTTGTGTCTCTAAATTTATATATGCGCGAAAAAAGTAGCGGTGTTTTGGGCAGGGATAGTAATTCTAATTATGCCCACCCACGCCATATTGGTGTGTGTGTGTTTGGGAGGGGGAGGGGTATTTCTGACTGTGCCCACATGCACTGACTGTGTGGCGCTTAGTGCCAGTCAGCGGAGTGGAAAACGCGCCATTCTGGCTCCCGCCTGAGCGTGGCCCGTTTGGCACCCCGACTGATGGACTGAAGGCACGACAATGGCACAATTTGTTCGCGCATTTAACCAAAACGCCCTGCTTAATTTAGCGGACTGGCGACCGATCATTGCACCAATTGATCTGTGGTGGTTGTATTTGGGAGAGGTTACCCACACCCACTGGCTTTAGTTAGTTAGCAATGGCGATGGCGATTGGAATATGGTGGTGTGGCGCATGCAGTAGTCGCTGAGTAAGGGTTTGAAGCTGGGACCTGGCATTGTTGCACAGCGGAAGTAGGATGTGAGGTCATTGTGCCATTGATCTGTGGTGGTTGTGTTTGGGAGAGGTTACCCGAACCCACCGGCTTCAGTTAATTAGCAATGGCGATTAGAAAATGGTGGTGTAGTAGTCTCTGAGTCGAGGTTTGGAGCTGAGACCTGGCGTTGTTGCACACCGGAAGTAGGATGTGAGGTCATGCACCATTGATCTGTGGTCGTTGTATTTGAGAGAGGTTACCCGCACCCACCGGCCTCAGTTAATTACCGATAGATATTGGAAAATGGTGGTACAGTAGTCGCTGAGTAGGGGTTTGGAACTGAGACCTGGCGTCCAAAATTTCCGAAATGGTCGCTGAGAGGTCGACGATCTTGCGGCGCCAGTGCGTAAGGAGGGCGTAAGGAGGACGTATGGATGTCGCGAAATGATCGTAAGGGAACGCAGGCCTCGTGTGACTGGGGTATTAGTTAGTTAGCGATGGCGATTGGAATATGGTGGTGCGGCGCATGCAGTAGTGGCTGAGTAGGAGATTGGAGCTGGGACCTGGCATTGTTGCACTCCGGAAATAGGGTGACGTCTCTCACAGATCTATGCTTTACCATAGATCCTATATTGTGAGCTCATCCATACACACACACACACACACCGAGTTCCTGATTCCAAAATTTAGTATGATTCATGCCCCACATTTGAAATGTAGTGTAGATGTTTAAACCAATATTCTACATGAGCTAGAAAATTAGTAAAATATCACTTCCGGTGCAGTGTGTTTCACCCCCTCCTCCATCCCCAGCATGGCCAGAAACCTGACATGGGTTAGGGGAGCACCAGCATTAGTCACCCAGAAGTGATACGTTAGATGTAAATTAGGTCTTACCATTATATAAAGCATATGTTCTGCCCGAATAAATTAAGCATTCACGTCCCAGGTTCCACTCTCAGTGCTCCTACTGCTCCTTTCATTCTTTCAATCCCTCGCCACACTCACATCTCTCTTATCTCAACCATTCTCATTTGCCCCATTCTTTTCCTCCTCTTCCACATTTTCCCTTCCCTCGTTCCCTTTTCTGCCTGCCTGCCTCCCGCCCGCCCGCCCTCTCCCCCCCTCCTCCTCCCTCCCCTCCTCCCTCCCCTCCTCCCTCCCCTCCTCCCTCCCCTCCTCCCTCCCCTCCTCCCTCCCCTCCTCCCTCCCCTCACCCTTCCTCCAATCCCTCCTTCCCCCTCCCTCCTTCCCCCTACTCAATCCTCCCCTCCCCCCTCGGCCTTCCCTCCTTTCCCCGTCGCTCCTGACACTCTCCCTCCCTCCATCCCCCTACTCAATCCTTTCCTCCCCTCTCCCACTGTTCCTGCTTTCTTTTTGCCTCGTCTATCTCTGTCCACAATGGACGCTATGGATAAAGGCCGTAGAATTATGCCAAGTCATTATTTACCTGATTAGCCACGGTAGCTCTGGAGACCGGTGCGATGGTGATGCCGAGGTACATCCCCTCCTCCTCCCGCTCTTGCCTCCCACTCGCCCCCCGCACCGTCAGCCTCCCTCCCCCTTTCCCCTCTCCTCCCCTTCCAGCTCCCCGTCCCCCAACCTCTCTCCCTCCCCATCCCCTCTTCCTCCCCCATCCACTCTTCCTCCCCTCTCCCTCCCCTATCCGTTATCCCTCTTCCCCATCCCCTCTCCCTCCCTTCTCCTCCTTTCCCCCTCTCCTCCCTCTCCTCCCCCTCCCCCTCCACCTTCCCCTCCCAGTCACCCTCCCCCGTCCCCCACGCCAGCACCAGGAGCCCGTTTCCATATGACTACACCCACAACACCTCCACCACCTCCTCCAGCGTCTCCCAATTAAGACATTCGCCATTAACCTCATTTTACAGCCTTCTCCAAACACAATTTTTGCAAGTGAGCACTGAAACCATTGCAATCCATTGAATTGAACACACACACACATATTGTACACGCACAACGAAGCGAGTTCATGTTTACTCAATGTGGCGTGTGTGTGTTTGTTGCAGGCAGTCGTGTTTAATGTGACCTTAACGGCTCCTAGGTTAATAAGAGAGAAGCAAAGAGGACTGGGATCAGGTGAGAAACGCTGGCCTTGTTGCAGTGTGAGGGTTAAAATTTCAACTCAGAACCGAGATGCCGGCAGGTAGCGCTTGAAGGTGGGAGATGTGTGTGTGGGAGGGAGGGAGCGAGGGGGACGAGGGGTGGGATAGAATTAACACGGCCTGCATGTTGCCTTATTAGGAGGTGGCGCGCGCAGGACCAACAGTTCACACCGCACATTGGGCCACGAAATCGCCGCACCACTCGTATCAATCATCCTGGTGTGCTAGGCGCGCGCGGTGTGTGCATGATGAGGCTGGCGCACTGAACTGTCAATCAGTCAGTCTTCACACCTGTTGGAACTGGCCGGTCCGGGGGCCCGTGACTACAGCGGTCGTGACTGTTATTTTGGCGGGGCAGTGTTGGCTGATTTCCGGGGCGGTGCGCTTCTTGGCATGGTGGGTATGGTGTTTGGGGGTGGGTGGTGGTGGTAGTGGTGAGGGGTGGTGGTGGTGGTGGTGAGATGGTGATGGTGGTGAGGTGGTGGTGGTGGGGAGGTGAGGGGATGGTGTGGTGGTGATGGGTGGCGGTGGTGGTGGTGCTGGTGAGGTGGTGGTGGTTGGTGGATGAGGTGGTGGGGGTGAGGAGGTGGTGTAGCTGTGGTGTTTGTGATGTGTTGGTGGTGAGGTGGCGGAGGTGAGGTGGTAGTGGTGGTGAGGTTGTGGTGGTGCTGGTGGGATTGGTGGTGGTGGTGGGTTAGGTGGGGTGGTGGTAGTGAGGTGGTGCTGGTGGGTTATGTGGGGTGGTGGTAGTGAGGGTGATGTAGTGGTGGATGTGACGTGGTGGTGAAGGGTGGTGGTGGTAGTGAGGGGTGGTGGTAGTGGTGAGGTGGTGGGGGTGTTGTTTAGTGGTGACGGGTGGAGGTGGTGGTGGAGGAGGTGGACTGGTGGTAGTGAGGGTGAGGTAGTGGTGGTGGTAGTGAGGTGATGGTGGTGAGGGGTGGTGGTGGTGGTGGTGAGTGATGTGTGGTGGTGGTGGTGGGTTAGAAGGGGTGGTGGTGCATTGAGACCTGCCGGTGGGATTAAACAGGTGAAGGTCTAGTTTAATTACTCCGCAAACATCTGGCACACGGCGCTTCATTCAACTGTGCATTTTAATATGGACGGACATCATAATCCAGCGTTTAATTCCAGCTGTCTCTTCGGGCGTTTTCGTGTGAGTGTAGTGTGTGTGTGTGTGGTTTTATTTTTTGTGGGTTCTTTGTTGCTTTTTTTTTTTTAGCATTACAAATTTCTGCTTCAAGTTGAAAGGCATGTTATTTCCATGCTCAGCATCATGTGAACTGGCGCAGAAAATGCGCGCGTGAGATCCACCGGGAAAGGGTTCAAATTGGTGGCTCAGGTAACTTTGTGTGAGCAGTGCACAGCGAAGAGGGTAGTTCAACAAGGAAGGTTGGTTGGGTGGTTGTTGGAGTTTCATGTCCTGGCAACATATAAGGTCATATCAGGACAGGTACAGACTTGTGACAGTCCGGTCTGCTAATTCCAGTCTGGTATCACGTTTTGTGTCTGTATGTGTGTAGGGGGATTGTATTTATTTTAGAATTCCACCCTGATATGACATTAGATGTTGCCAGGATGTAAAACCCCGACAAACTGTTATTAAAATACATTGAAAGTTTAGTTTCTAATCGTTCAAATCGGGCGAGCACAGGCCTCATGTGCGGGAGATCGGGAGTTCAATTTCAATTCCCTGTCGAGTCAAACCAATGACTTACACAATTGATACTTGCACTTCCTAGCTTGGCGCTTGGCATTAATAGGATATGGCAAGGACTGGTTATCTCAGTGTCAGGATAATGTGACTGAGTGGGATATCAGGTCATGGTGATGGGGGCCTGATTTCCCAATGGGGCAGTACTATAAAGTCGCATGAGAACGCACTGTCGCAAGTCGCTACACAGCCTGGTATGACCTTAGATGTTGCCAGGACGCAAAGCTCAAACAACTAACCACCCATCCATACCTGCTAGTTATTTGTGCATAGTCATAACGATGGCACCCATTTCCACCAGCATTGCCACGGCTGCACTGCGCCATCTCCTTGTTCACATGAGCTTCATGGTTTGCCACTTCTTGGCGCTATTGTAGGTGGAATATTGGTATTTATTTAGGTAATCTCGCCTTGTCTCCAGTTGCCGCATGGCGGGCACCTATTTTCACTCAGTATTACAGCGGACGGATGCCTTGTGTTCACGTGACTGATTGGGTGTGGGATGGAGGGTTCGTAATAGGGCGTCAACATGGGGTTGTGTATTTTTTGTGTTACATTGCATTCCACTAAAAGCTGTGCCTTCGCTCATCCAGCGTCTCTGGGTGTGTCTGTATCACTATCTCTGTGTCTGACTGTGATGTCCATGTAAGCAGTCTTACCTCTCAGGCAAGAAGCCACATAGACAAGTCAGGTGATGACATCAGGGAGCCTAGGTGGTGTAATGGTGAGCACACTAGCCCGGAATGCAAGGGGTGTAGGTTTGAATCTTGCTCGAGGCGCAATACTTCCCATTTTCATCACCCACTCACCACTGGTTGCCGTGAGCTGGATCCTATATATGCTATGCGCTGTATGGTTGTTGAACCTACCCTGTATATGTATATGTATGTAAATGCATTGCCTGTATGTGTGTAATTGTAAGCATTAGAACGACTTATGGGTGTAAATCATTTGAAAGAGCGTCAATTCCAGGGGGACGAGTGTAGTAGTCTGCACTGACCTCTCAGGCAAGGATCCACATAAATAGGTAGGCCTGTATAGGGTGATGATATCAGGGAACCTAAGTGGTGTAATGGCACACTAGTCTGGAATGCAAGAGGTGTAGGTTCAAATCCTGCTGTGGGCGCAATATTTACCATTTTCATCACCCCACTTGAAATGCATCTGCTATAGTCATTTGGTGCATTTGGCACAGTCTTAGGTCATGTGACGTCACTTTTTTGGGGTGCACTTTTGAGAGTACATATGGTACATATGGGTCTTTAAAAGTTGCATAGTCCGATTAGTTTGGATTTTTGCCATATTTTATATTATGTTAATTGCTATAAATATATAATCTACCTTACTTTAAGTCTAAAGCAACTTTTTAACTGGGTTAATTTGGAGATATTTGAAGTGAAAAGATGCAAAGTAATTGTTGGCATACACACCGAAATGCTGGACACCATAGGATCCAACAACAACAGGTTTTATTATGTTGACTTAGTATTATCCCATTCTCTGCAGCGATAAGTGCACCGATAACTAACTAACTTGGCTATGTAGGGTCCAATGTGACTTATTTGGTATTTCTTTGGTTTAGAAAATTTGATGCTTTTACTACCATATGCAGCTTGAAAGTCTTTGAATTTGGAGAGAGATAAAGGTTGTTGTGTTTTACTTTGAATGACTTTCAATTCTGATCAGAAGTCATGAAAATGTTTATTTATGTGTCTGAAAGTTTATTTTGTGAAATGGCTTCTGAATGACTACCATAAAACTTATTTGTAAGCTTTCAGGAGTACTTGAATGTATAAAATGTTTAAGATATTGTATTTTGGGATTTTAGTTTGTAAACTGTTCATTGAAGTTGACCTATATCCAACTGCCTGTGGGAGTGGTATTCTATTCAGTTTGACTGGTGTCATATACTCCTTAGCGGTTTGGGGAAGGCTTTGACAATGGCTCAGGCTTTGGCAGCCTTTGGGGGATGGATCAGAAAAGGATGGAAGGAGGGTGGGTAATTAAGTCAATGGGTTGAAGAGTGCTCTGCCACTTCACATACAGACACGCACACACATACATACACACAGCAACATATGCACGTACGTATTGAGACGCGGGGTTAAAGAGGTACATTGTAAAGGATGCACGCATATCCGCACGGATAAGGTCCCACAGTTTTTTCTGGTTATAATGATGTTAACATTGAATTTTTTTGTGCTTAAAGAAAATTATTGTGAAGGATCAGATTCTTCTAGTCCCCCTCCAAGGAATATAGACTCTTCAATCCTTGGGGTCCTTCCTGGATTTATTCCACGTCTGCCCGATACAAATGACTTGCCACTACCCAGCTAGGTTCCCAATGGGTGGAACGGTCCACCATATGGACCGTGCCTGCTAGAGTCATTGGTTTGAATCAGCTAAGTTTCAAACCAACGACCTCCCGCATGGGAAACCAGCCACCGCTCTTAATAACTTACTAATGGGCGTGTTGGCCGAACGGTAGAGCGCAGTCCTCCCGTGCATGAGATCGGGAGTTCAATTCCCGGTCAAGTAAATCCAATGACTTACAAAATTGATACTTGTCGCTTCCTGGCTTGGCTTGCATTAATAGGATAGGGCAAGGACCGATTAGCTCAGTATCAGGATAATGTGACTGATTGGGATATCGGGTCATGGTGCTGACGGCCTGATTTCTCAGTGGAACAGCACTATAAAATCACCATGAGTGCGCACTGTCACAAATTGCTACCTTAGATGTTGCCAGGACGTAAAACTCCCAACAACCAACCAACCAACCTACTAACTAGTCTCAGCGATTCAGCCAGCCTGTCTGGACCCCTCACCCGCTATTACGCGCTTCGCCCATCACACACACATACTCTCACACATACACACACACTACACACATACACACACAGACCCCGACAATCCGAGCAGAGCTTCCATCAGTACAGCGTTATCTGCGTCCCGTGTGCGTTCGGCCGTAACGGAACACGGGTGTTTTTGTGCAAGCAGAGTGCACCATCCCTGCCCTGCCTGTCACTCACAATTAAAGCGCGGCGGGCGCCGACAAATCCCCGCCCCCAACCACTGTCGTCTGCCGGGCGTCCGCGGCGTCTCCGGCCCGCCCTGTCGTCTGCGCATGTCTGAAACCCCTCCACCACCGTCGGCAGGCGATATTTGGAGAGGGCTTTTCCTGGCACGCGCACCTGACCTTTATACCGTCGGCTGTGCCATTACCATCTGATGTTAGCATTCTATCGTGGTGTGTTTATTTAAGATTCCACTCTCAACGCAACAATTAATATGTATAAATCTTTTTTTTTTAATAATCAAATACATTTGCATGGCTGCCGAGCAGACGACATTTTTTAGTCGCGACAGGCAAGTTGCCGGTGGGCGCCTACAGGGGGCGCTACCGTCAGTGCGCGTTTCCCGCGCCGGTGCGCGCGCACAAACACACCGTGCGCTGATACCATCTAATTGTGAAACAATTCGGGCCGTGTTTACTCTGTGTCTTCTGCCCCGTCGCCCCGGGCGCCCACTAAGCCCCATCAGCTGCTCCCTCTGCGCCCAGACGCCGCCACTGCCACCACCACCACCACCACCACCACCACCACCACCACCACCACCAGCAGTACCATTACCACTACCACCACTACTACCAGTACCACCACCAGTACCAGTACCACCACCAGTACCATCACCACTACCAGTACCACCACCACCTGCAGTACCATCACCAGTACCAGTACCATCACCCCCAGTACCACCACCACCAGTACCATCACCCCCAGTACCACCACCAGCACCACAAACCAGTACCACCACCACCAGTACCACCACCATCAGTACGACCGCCACCACCAGCACCATCAACAGCACAACTACAACCACCACCAGTACCACCACCATTACAACCACCATCAGTACAACTACCACCACCACCATCAGCAGTACCACCACCACTACCAGTACCACCACCACTACCAGTACCACCACCACCACCAGTACTAGCACCAGCACCAATACCACCACCAGTACCAGCACCAGCACCACCAGTACCATCACCATCAGTACCACCACCACCACAACCAGCAGTACCATTACCACTACCAGTACCACACACCACCACCACCATATGCCATCACCACCACCAGCAGTACCATCACCACCGCACCACCACCACTACCACCAGCACCACCACCACTAACACCACCACCACCACCACCACACACCACCACCACCACCCTATCCTCCACCGCCACCACCATCAACTGCTCAAGTTTTGGCGGGATGCAGCTAGCTATTTAGCTAGAAGTCGTCTGCTGCAACTAGTTTTACTACGTGTTCACCTGTGGAATCCTGTCTAATGCGCAACTACTTTTTGTCCATCATCTACTTTGAAATATACATTGCAAGTCAGGTTAGAGGTGGGTTTGTTTGTGTTTAAAAAAAAAGAAGTTTTTGCATGTTGATATAAATCATTACAGCATGTGAAACCCAGATGTAGAGGGGGAAAAGATTCCTTTAAATAATTCTTTTTAAAAAGGCGATGTATTGTTGAGAGGGTAACTGAGGATGATGGTTAGTAGGACCGGTACCAACCTGTGACAGTGTGCACTTATGGTGACTTTATAGTGCTGCCCCATGGGAAATCACGCCGCCGGTACCATGATCTGATATCCCACTCAGTCACATTATCCTGACACTGAGCCAACCAGTCCTTACCCTATCCTATTAATGCCAAACACCAGACTAGGAAGCGACAAGTATCAATTTTAAAGTCATTGGTTTTACTCGACCAGGAACCAAACTCCCGACCTTCCGCACGCGAGGCCCGCACTCTACCGATGGTGGGTTACTAGAGCAGATATACAGTAAAACCTCTCTAAATCGACCGACCTTGGGACCGACTTTAAGTGGTCCATTTAGGGAGATGGTCGGATTAGGGAGTTATAATATGGTTACAAAAGTATTGTTCGGACCAAAATTAAGCTATTGATATAGGGGAGTGATCGATCTGTGGAGGTGGTCAGTTAGAGAGGTTTCACTGTATACCTAGAGGTCACGACCAGTGTAAGCAGTGTGCACAACAGTTGGCGTGCTGGACGTGTTTGAATGGACATGACTCTTTAGGAATAATGATGTTACCCAATGATGTACATGTTAAAAAATGATGTATGTGTAAATGTGGCTTCACACACTGATATTTTCTCTTTAGTTTAATTTTGTTAAACGTGCCATGCTCTAACCCTCGTCTAGTAGATACCACCTAGTGTATTTGACTCCTGCCTACCAACTAAGTGAGCCTGGACTGGCTTCTAGTTGGAGCTTATTGTGGTATTTAATTAATCAATATCAACCTACTTAGACTAAGTCTACACCCAAACTTTTTTTTGTTTCTTTTTTTTTGTTACAAGTTTTTTATTCTGCCCATAAAGTGTAAGCTCCCATGAGGGTGCTTGTTTTCAATGCTGGGCAGCTGTGATCCTGGATTGGTCTGGTCCCGCACTCAGGATTGTTTACCTGATCTTTCTCGGGCCAATCTTTTGCGATTTTGGGTGTTAGTAGTTTCTATATTAGTTTTTTTCTGAATTTTCAAACTTTTTTCCTAACCTGTATATGATAACTTAGCCTACTATGTACATCTATGCAGATGACATACAGGCCTGCAGGAAAGGATGAGATTACCTTGAAGATCATTTCAACACAGAAGGCCCACCCTACACCTGACCACCAACCTTTTAATAGTATGCTATTTCTCAAAAGATGTCCAACAACACTCCACCGCCTACAAACTAGGCACCGTGCTGGTCTAACATAGCTCACCCCCCGCGTGTTTTTCTCCCCCACCCACCCTCACTTTTTATCTCATTCTTTACCTGTTCATTCATATCATTGCTTTGTTCTGTGTTTTCTTGTAAGTGTATATTTATTTTATTTAGTGTGTAGTGGCATACATAAATTTGTAATTAGGGATGTAAGTCCAGTGCATGGACAATGACATGTTATTTGGAGGAATAAAAGAACTTGAACACAAAATATATGATAAATATATAAATAAATAAACAATAACAAAAAAGGCACCCGGTGAGATCCAGGGTTAGTGATGCATAGTTTAAGACCATACACACCAGGACCCAGGAGAGGAGCGTGGGGGTGTAGGGGTACCGGTAAGGGGGGTGGGGTATGGGTGGGGACGGCGGGAGGGTAGGGTGGGTGTAGGGTACCGGTAATGGAGTGGGGAAACGGGGGAGAGGAGGGTGGGACGTAGGGAGTGTAGCGGTACCGTAAGGGGGGGGGGGGTAGGGGTGGGGGGGGATGTAGGGAGGAGGGTGGGACGTGGGGAGTGGTGGTGTAGGGGTACCGATAAGTGGGTGGGGGAGGAAGGTGGGACGTGGGGAGTGGGGGGAGGAGGGGGAGAAGTGGTGGTGTAGGGGTACCGGTAAGGGGGTGGAGGGAGGAGGGTGGGACATGGGGAGTGGTGATGTAGGGGTATCGGTAAGGGGGTGGGGGAGGGGTGGGGGGAGGATAGGGGGCGTGGGGAGTCGTGGTGTAGAGGTACCGGTAAGGCGTGTTGGAGGGGGGGGGGGGGTGATGGCGGGCGGTGTGGCATTGGCATTTTGTGCGGCGCACCGCCAACAGTGCCAATCATGGAGATTGAATGCAAATACACGCCCGCCCCGGAACTGATGTATGTGCAGCGGTGCCGCGCCTGCGCGTCGCACATCATGTGAGTCCCCCCACCCACCCACCCCACAAAACAATGGCCGCTTAGGACGTAACCTACGTCAGCGCGCGTGGCGCCGTCTCGCGGCAATCCGTCACACCACTCCGCCCGCCGTGCCTGGCAGCTTTAATTTCATTGTCCCCAATTTGCTTAAGTTGCAATAAACTAAGTAAACTCATTTGGCCAGAGAAGCCGAGGCGCGCGCGCGGTACTCAATAATGCTTAGCCGGTGAAATTAGATTGTGGACTGTATGGTAACCCGGTTATCCGGATTCTCTTCCGGTAAGTGAAAGCTGGAGGCGCCGGGCGTGCGGCCGGGGCCGGAGTGGAGGACGTTGGGGTTAGCAACTCTTGTCTTAGTCACTCGGTGTCAGCAGGGTTGGATGCTCATCTGTTACTGTCACAGACGGTGTGCTGCTGTGGGTTTGTCGAGGTGTCGATGCGACAATGTCAAACTGTGCTGCCAAACTATCATAATGTATTGACATACTTTTACAATGGTGATGCCACGTTGCTAAAGTGTGCTGTGACATTTTGCTATGGTGTTCTTTAGCTGATATGGTGTTCTTTAGCTGCTCTTACAGTGTGCTGTGACATTGTCAAAGTGTGTCGTGACACAGTCATAATCGGCTTAGGTGCTCTTACAATGTGATGTGAATTATCAAAGTGTGCAGTGACACTGTCATGGTGTCCTGAGCTACTCTTACAATGTGACATGACATTATCAAAGTGTGCAGTGACATTCCTGATGCCCTGAGCTGCTCTTACAGTGTGCTGTGACATTATTAAAGTGTGAGGTGACACTGCCATAGTGTTCTGAGCTGCTCTTACCATGTGATATGACATCAAAGTGTGCAGTGACATTCATGGTGTCCTGAGCTGCTCTTACAGTGTGCTGTGACATTATTAAAGTGTGCAGTGACACTGTCATAGTGTTCCGAGCTGCTCTTACCATGTGACATGACATTATCAAAGTGTGCAGTGACACTGCTATAGTATGCCGGATGTTCTTACAATGTTCCATGGCACTGTCAAAGCGTTCCCCACTGTCATAATGGACCAATCTTCTCTTACAATGTGATGTGATGTGACACTGTCAAAATGTGCTACCCTACTGTCATAATGGACCGTCCTGATACTGTGCAAACCAGTCTTTGTCCTATCCTATTAATACCAAGCGCCCTGGCTAGGTAGCGACATGTATCAATTTTATGAGTCATTGGTTGGAATCGGCTGGGACTCGGAACTCACGACCTTCTGCACAGGATCCCTGCGCTCTACCGATTAGACCACCGCGTCCGGCACTGACACTGTGTGACAATGCTGTGGCAGCGACTGTCACTGTGTGCGGACTCTTATATGATGTCCATAAAGACTGTTCCTATGTGCGGGGAGATTTGCTGAGATGGTGGGCACGGAAGACAATTTCTATGAGAACTCACGACAACAACAAATCTTTTTTTTAAAAGAAGGTAACTTTGCTTGACTGAATGTTGAATCGCGGGAAGCCGACACTGGTCACAGTATAAATTGTTCCCAATACATGTCCTTATACACGCTGCGCTGGAGGAGATGTGAGTCTCCGAAGATGCCCCCCCCCCCCGCCCGCCCCGCTTTAGAATCCCGCTGCATTAAGTTATTAGCTTTGTTTTCCTTTCAGGATGTTGAGAATAGTGTCCGCTTTCCGACGTGGCTTCTGACTCGGACTGCTATTTCTGATTTCCTAATGGCCTGGAATGTTCATGTGCATACACACACTCACTCACTCACACTCACACGCACTCACATACACCCCCCCCACACACACACATTCACACACACACACTCGCACATACTCACACTCACTCACACATTCACACACACTCACACATACTCACACCCACCCACACACTCACTCACTCTCACTCACACACACTCACATACACACACTGCCAGTTTCCTCGGATGAACTGTTGCCTGCAATACTTCTTGTAGGCTCCTCCTTCGGTGTGAAGCATTGGGAGATTTTACCATAATAAAGGGCGCATCAGGTTCATTAGCCTCGCTCGCAGTGTCCTGACCTCACCCCCCCCCCCACGCCCACACACACCCCGCCATCTGCATCCCCACCTCCAACACACACACACACACACACACACACACATACATACACACAAGCACCATCGTGTGTTGTTTTGGCCTTAATGTTGCATAATCCTAGGTTTAAAAAGAAAACACCAAAAAAACATTACATTAACAATCATAGCGTTTTATAATTTAGTCTGGAGTAACTATTCTAATAATTGACTAACTTGGGATGTTTTTGGAGTGCATGCATGCAACATACTGTGTGTATGGACAACAGTTAACGCTAGGTACAATGTGCCGTTGGAATCGCCATGTCGAAGCTAGCGAGTTTTACTGTTCATGAGGGGGAATCACACCCGCACCCACACCCCGCACCCATGTGCATACCCACACACCCACACCCATACCCACCCACACCAGACCCATTTCACACCCGCACCCATGTCCATACCCACACACCCACACCCATACCCACCCACACCCATACATATATCCACCCACACCCACACCCATACCCACCCATACCCACCCACACCCATACCCACCCACACCCATACCCACCCACACCCATACCCACCCATACCCACCCACACCACACCTACATCCCTGCCCCTCAAAAGGGGCGGGGGTGTTGAAAGGAAAAAGAGAGAGAGTACTAATATCTAAGTTGGGTATGTAGGTTCAAATCTAGTTCGATTATTAAACAAAATTAATGATTTAATCTGATTATGCAGCTTTAATAATCATATACAGTTGTGTTAGAGCGCTTCGCCATAAACAAACATCCAACACCCAGGGCGACGCCTGGAGTGTAGACTCTACACTACATGCAGATAACAACCAGGGTGAGGGGTGCGAGCCGCTGCCCCTTTTTGGCGGGGCCTTTTAGAACACGCAGCGTGCCAGCCTTTAACACGGCTCCCATGTATATCCCCCCCCCCCCACTCGCCCGCCCGCTCGCCCGCCCGCCCGCCCGCCCGCCCGCCCGCCCGCCCGCCCGCCCGCCCGCCCGCCCGCCCGCCCGGCCCTGAGCTGCTCGTTCGCCGCCGAACGAGGCGGGCGTTTAGGTCGGGGCGGGCGACACTTTGGAACAAGTGAACTCCGCGTCACGTGACCGCCTGTTTGAGGTGGGGATGTGTGTGCGTTTGTGTATGCGTATGTATGTATGAAAGTATGTATGTAATTATGAAATATATGTATGTAATGTGTGTATGTGTGTTTATATGTACATATATGTATGTATGTTCGTATGTATGTAATGTACAGAAAAACCCCACCCACCAACACCCCACACCACACCAACAAAACACCCCACACACACACACACAAAAAAAACCAACACCACACACACACACCACACACAAACACCAAACCACACACACAACCAAAAAAAACCCACCCAACCCACCCACAACAACCAGGGAGAATATCAGCATTTCCGCTTTTTTTTCGGAGAGCACTTTCATCCCAGAATGTACTTATGTATGTATGTATGTACTTATTTATGTGTGTATGCATGTGCATGTATGTATGTGTGTATGTATGCATGTATGTATGTATCTATGGTCAGGAGTTCGAATCCCAGCCGAGTCAAACCAATGACTTACCAAATTGATAGTTGTCGTCACCTGGCCTGGCGCTCGGCATATTACTACGATATGAAAAGGACTGGTTAGCTGAGTATGAGTACATGAAAAAATGGTGCATGTATGGATAGATGGGTGGGTGTATGTATGTGTACATGAATGATGCACATATCTCTATATGGATGGATGGGTGTATGTATGTGTGTATATGTGTGTAGGTGGACGTGCGTATATGTGTGTACACATATGCATGCATGCTTTATGCCTAAACATATACGAAGGTCGGGGAGTGTGGCCCCACCTAGATAAAAGATTCACCCTGTACTTGTAGTACACGGGTGAATGACAACGTAGTGTAAATACGGGCGAAAATAGCATTAGTATGGGACAGGAACTAGAAACTGTGGTTCCAGGATCAAATGGCTACATATATTGGCACAGATTTGGTGAAATGGGAGAGAATGCAAAAAGACAAGATGGTGGCCAGAGAACGCTGCTGATTTCACTTTTAAATCTTATTAAACTAGATGTTTTATTATATTTTTCAACTCAAAGGTAGCGGGGAAATATGAACACATATACAAAGAATAAATGTTGCTTCTAAGATTGTGAAATTAGGCTGTCATTTCATTTCCCCGCGTTTTCGACAGCTTTTATATAGGGTTGGTATTCACCCGTGTACTGCGAGTACAGGGTGAATCCTTTATCTAGGCCCCACCCAGCCTGCATAAAGAAACCACCAAACAATCAATCAATCAATCCCCACCCAGGCACTGACAACCACCCATGTGGGGGTCACTCGAGGGGTGCGAGTGTCTGTTAAACTCCTACTCCACCATGTCTTGAAAAGGCGGGCGTCTTGAGTTCCTAGCCTCGTTTTGAGGCAATCTCCCTCACCCCAGCGGGGGAATGGCGGCCAGACCGGTGTGTGCGCGTGTGTGTCTGTGTGTGCGCGTGTGTGGCATGTGGTATGTAGGTGTCATGTGGTATGTAGCGTATTTCCTGATACATGAGTGAGTTGAGGGCACTTCAGTATATATGACGTCAGTTTGTAGCCTCTTGGCGTGAATGTATGTATTATGTATGTATATAGATAAGTGTGAAAATATGCATATGTATGTGTGTAAGATGCATATATGCGTATGTGGGTATGTATGTGTATGCATATATGTATGTATGTGTATGTATTTGTGTGGGTATGTATGTGTATGTATTTGTGTGGGTATGTGTATCTGTGCGTATATATGTGTGTAATCATGTATGTGTGTGGTTATTTATATACATGTGCAAATATATCTACATGTATATATTATATGTGTATGCATTATGTGTGTGCATGTATGTATTGTACATGTATATATACGTGCATGTATATATATGTGTATGTGCATGCATGTGCATGTATGTGTATACATGTGTATATAGGTGTGTACATGGATGTGCATAACTATATAAGTGCTATATAAATATGTATTATGCATGCTCGGATGCATTCATGTATGTGCATTATTCAAATTATGAATAAGGGAAGGTTATCAAACCCAACATTTCTTCTTCCACTGGCAACAGCCACGTTATGCAATGCCCCACATCCACACCCACACTCACATCCACACCCACATCCACACCCACATTCACTCACCTTCCCGCTACAGGAGCGACTGTGGCTCAGATTCTGAGCGCAGTGGAGATTGTCAGGCGGATGAGGCTGGTGAAGGGATGATGATGATGGGGGGGGGGGGGGGGGGAGTAATCATCTAATGGACTGGAGAGACCGTCGGTGGTGGTGGTGAGGTGGTGGGTCTTGGTGGAGGCTGGGGGTTGCTGGTTGGGGTGGGAGTGATGGTGGGGGGGGGGGTCGTGGTAGGGGGGTTTGATGGTCGTGGTAGGATGTAGTGGTGATGTTGATGGTGGTGGGGATGGGGGGAATGGTGGTGGAGATGGTGGTGTTGAGGGAGTGGTCGTAGTAGTGATGGGTATGGTGGTGTTGATGGAATGGTGGTGGTAGTGGTGGTGGTGGCAGTGGTGGGGATAGTGGTGATGGGGATGGTGGTGGTGGCTGGTGGTGGGAATGTTGGTGGTGATGGTGGTGGTGGTAATGTTAGTGATGGTGGTGGTGGTAATGTTAGTGATGGTGGCGGTGGTGGTGTTAGTGGTGGTGGTGTGGGGTGTTAGTGGTGGTGGAGGTGTTAGTGGTGGTAGTGGGAATGGGGTGGTGGGGGTGTTAGTGGTGGTGGTGTGGGGTGGTAGTGGTGGTGGAGGTGTTAGTGGTGGTAGTGGGAATGGGGTGGTGGGGGTGTTAGTGGTGGTGGTGGTGGGGGTGGTAGTGGTGGTGGAGGTGTTAGTGGTGGTAGTGGGAATGGGGTGGTGGGGGTGTAAGTGGTGGTGGTAGTTGTGGTAGTGTTAATCGTGGTGGGGGGTGTTAGTGGTGGTGGTGGTGGTGTTAGTGGTGATGGGGGTGTTAGTGGTAGTTGGGGTAGTAGTGGTGATAGTGGGGGAGTTTGTGGTGATGGGGGTGATAGTGGGGGTATTAGTGGTGGTAGTGGTAGTGGGAGTTTTAGTGGTGATAGTGGGGGTGGTGGTGGTAGTGGTGGTGGTGGTGGGTAGTGATGCTGGTGAATGCTGTGTGTTGTGTCAGTGAGTGGCACCCACTGACGATGGTGCCAGTCAACGGTCCACAGACAGTCCCACCCATCCACTCGCCCGGAGACAAAGCCGCCTCGGTCGGTGACCGGTGATCGGCGATCGGCGTTCAGCTTTCGGCTTTCGGCGAGCACCTTCCGCCTCCGGTAGAACTAGACCATTTCCGGTTCCACTGTAGTTCTACTCATGCGCAGCTGCCTGAGAGGGTCCGGCGTGGCAACTGGGTCCCTCGGGGAGTGCTTACTGTCGGGCCGAGTTTTCCGTATACATGTATACTCATTTGATTAATGCTGCGGCAGGAAAGCTGCGGTCGTATTGTAATGTGTACACAACACTAGGTGGCAGCACTGCCTGAGAGTATTAACTAGCAATCATTCATTCAGCACGGGGCTCAATCACTCGGCTCAGGACTCACGGCTACTAATTAATCATAATGAATAGCCTACACGGGTATTGTGTGGACATGCGAAGATGGGACTAGATGAGTGTAGGGGGCAGTACTGGAGACTGCGCACAGAGGAGGTTTAGTCCATTTCCGGTAATTATTCTTGTATAATTCTTGTACAGCACATACATATGTATATATATATATATGTGTGTGTGTGTGGTATATAACGCATTATGCGAATATATGGTCGCGAAAGCGGATTATTTTGTCATATATGTTATTACACCGAATACTCTGTACAATATATATAACAAAAGGTGTGACCGAACGTGGTGGCCAAATCGGTAGAGTGGAAGGTCAGGAGTTCGATTCCCGGTCGAGTCAAACTAGTGACTTATAACATTGATAATTCTCACTACCTAGCCTGGTGCTTGGCATTCATAGGATAGGTCAAGGACTGGTTAGCACAGTATTAGGATAATGTGACTGTGTGGGATAATGGTGCTGGCAGCCTGGTCTCCCAGTGGGGCAGCACTATTAAGTTGCCGTGAGTTTGCACTGTCACAAGTCGGTACCTGTTCAGATATGACCTTAGATGTTGCTAGGACGTAAAACAACCACCAAACAAGCAAAATGTGCACGCGCTCACAATGACGAGAGCTTCGGAAGGTAGCACCGATTTAGTGATGGTTACAATTGGTGGACCTCTGTCTAGTTAAATATGCATAGTCCGATGAAATCATCAAATTTTCAAAACTAAAACACAGACCTAGATTTGATTCTACATATCTAACTTAAATACTGGTGTACATTTTAAGCATTTGTTGCCACATAGAAGGGAATACTCAGTCAATTTAATAGAACCAGTTACCACAGAAACCTATGCATGTCAAAACTAATTTTACATGTTTGCGCTTCAAATAGCTCAAAAGATAGCCATTTAAAATAAAAGTTACTTCAAACTAAAATGTTGTTGATTATAACAATCAATTTAATATATGTATCTCAACAACAAAATTACAGAAGCTCAAAACTATCGGACTATGCAATTTGAATTGAGACGTCACTCAGGGAGTGACGTGGAGAGCCCGGTCACGTGCAAAGCCCAGAGTTCTCGGGGGGGGGGGGGGGGTGGAGGCCGGGGCGGGGGCCGGGGGCCGGAGTCCGGCCCCCGGCCCACGGCCTCTCTTCACTGTATGAGGCCGGTCTCCACGCTGAAAGCCTGTTACATGCCCGTGTGAATATTCATGGTCGCCGGGAGTAACACCTGGTCCCGGCGGACCAATAAATACATACTAATATCAATTAGGTTATCGACTCCATATTGATGTCACGCGTATCGGTATTGATCTTGGATTAGTCTCCAATCAGTGCCCGGAGAGATTAGCCTTAATTCGGCAGTAGTTTGTGTGTGTGTACGTATCTCTCTCTATCTCTGCATTTCTCTCCTTTCTCCTTCTCCCCCTCTTCATCCTTCCTCTCTCCCCTTCCTGACTCCCTCTCTCTCTCTCTCTCTCTCCCCCTCCCCCACTCTTCCCTCTCCTTCTCCCTCACCCCCTTCCTCTCTCCCTTTCCCTGCTCCTCCTCTCCCTCTCCTCTCTTCCTCCTTCCTCTCCCCCTCTACTCCACCCTTCCCTTCCATTCTCCTGCTCTGTCCCTTCCCTCACCCTTCCTCTCCCCTTTATCATTTCTGTCCCCTACTCTCCGTCTCCCTCTCTATCTCCCCTCTCCCTCCCCCTCTCCCCCCCCCCCCCCCCCCCCCCACCCCCACCCCTCCCACCCCTCTCGCTCCCCCTTTCTCCCTCCCCTCTCTCCCTGCCCCTCTCTTCATCTCCCCCTCCCCTTTCCCTCCCCTCCCCCTACCCCCCCTCTCTCCCTCCCCTCTCTTCCTCCCCTCTCTCCCTGTCCCTCTCTTCCTCCTCCCTCTCCCTCCCCCCCCTCTCTCTCCCTCTCCATCTCCCTCTCAACCTCCTTCTCCCTCTCCCTCCCCCCCCCTCTCCCTAAACCTCTCTCCATCAATATCTTATATATCCTATTATATCCCCCACCCCCTCCATATATATATATATATATTTTACCTCGGTATACAGCCTCAGGCTAGCCTCAGGCTAGGGAGAGGGAAGCACATCCGGTCCAGCAATTAGCATAAGAAACTCGCATGCAGTGGATGTATGCGAGTTGTTCAGCGGTATTTTTCTACAAATTTCTCCACAAATAACCGGAATTCACGGATTATTTTCCACACGTTCCTTTATTATGGACATTACCGTCCGTTGTGTGAGTTTTAGCTAGGTGGCGACTGTATTTTCGGATTTATTACCGTTTAACCGTTCCGAAAGTCCGGTTCGCTAGCTTTCGAGTCGCCTTTGTCACTTTGTGCGTTGGTTTCGTTCGTTCGCTTAAATCCCCCATTATCGCTCGATTATTTCTGATAGTTTATTCGTCTTTTGCTAAGGAAGGACATATATTACAGTTTAACCGTTCCACACGTTTCTTTATTATGGACATTACCGTCCGTTGTGTGAGTTTTAGCTAGGTGGCGACTGTATTTTCGTATTTATCACCGTTTAACCGTTCCGATTCCGGTACGCTTTTTTCAGTTACCCGTGTTTTTGGGGAGTTTTCAGCCGCATTGGTGCACTTCTGTAGCACTGAAATTTCCGGGTGCCTTGCCGACCCGGAGTTCGCTGCATACGATATTATATTTATTTATTTATATTTATATTTATATTTCGGTTAAACCCAAGAACACTGGAGGAATCGAATAATTGAAACATGGAGTATTGTATTCACTGTAAGTATTAATACCAACTGTATGAAGATAGTTGTTATGCATTATGGCATCTTTTTGGAAGTTTAGAACTTCGTAAGTCTGGCTGAGATAGGTATGTTTACAGACGGATAAAATGATGGTGACCGGCCAAAGAGCCTTGGTATACAAAACAAAACCGATACTGATTGGTTGTTGCACCCGTGGAATGCGGGTAGAGATGAAAGCGAAAGCTGCAGGGTGAAACCGCATCTCCAGTGGATTTTCTCTCGGACTCTCATAAAGAGTCACGTTGGGGATTATCCTGGGTTTCTTTTATAGACTCCCCAGAACTTTTTTAAGGCGAACCTCCGAGTTTTGTAGCATTTTCTCCAACTTGCTGGCGCAGAAGCCGCAGGAGGGAGAAGTGTACGGAACAGAGAGAGTGGGCGGTCCACAAGGCCGACCCCCCGTATGGTTGGTTTCAATACCAGACACCTACGGCATAAACTTAGCTTACCACGCCTGTACTGAGAACGGTGTAAATAC
>CM059188.1:32183149-32215649 GCA_030323885.1 Branchipolynoe longqiensis
CTAGAAAGCGACAAGTATCAGTTTTGTAAGTCATTGGTTTGACTCGACCGGGAATTGAACTTCCAACCTTCCGCACCCGCACGGGAGGCCTGCGTTCTACCGATTAGATTGATTGCTTGTTGGGGTTTTACATCCTAGCAACATCTAAGGTCATATCAGGATGGGGTTGTGCTTAGATAGCGCTCTAACTGCACACAACCATCTGGGGAGACGAGACGACTTCCGCAATTAATTAAAATAACACCAGGTGTTATGTTGGGGTTTACATCCTAGTAACATCTAAGGTCATATCAGGATGGGTCTGTGCGTAGATAGCGTTCTAACTCTATAAACCTTCGGCTCCATCTGCAGAGACCAGATGCCTTGCATAATTAATTAAAGTAACACCAGATGATTTGTTCGGGTTTTCTATCCTAACAACATCTAAAGTCATATCAGGATGGGTACCGACTTGTGGCAGTGCACACTCACGGTGACTACATAGTGCTGCCGCAATGTGAGGCCAGGCCGCCGGCACCATGACCCGATTTCCCACTCGGTCACGTTATCCTGATACTGAAACTAACCAGTACTTGCCCTATCCTAGTAATGCCGAGCGGCAGACTAGGTTGCGATGCGCATCAATTTTAGAAGTCATTGTCTTGACTCAGCCGGGTATCAAACTCCCGACTTACCGCACGGGAAGGCTGAGCTCTACCAATTCGGCCTTCACATCCGGTCGAACCAGATGACAATAAAAGATCAGCAGACACAATTTCAGTGAAATCAGACAACACCAGGGTAAAACACAACACCATTGGATGCGGCAGACGACATTTAACGCAAGCAGACGACACTGTCAAGCTAGCTGCGTCTGGGACAGGTTGATCCCTTGCTCGTGTTTGTAGTATCGATCCCCCCGCCGACAAGGGCGACATCTGGCAGCGGCATCAAACACCACCGGAAGTGGCGATCAAAGAGACGCTGGACAAATGAGAACCGGAAGTCCGTCTTGCGGCCAACAGGGGCCGCTAGGGTGCGTTGTTGTCTGGTGTCACTAACAATCCACCCCCACCTTCACGTCCACCCTCTGGCCGGTATTCGCCAGTCAGCAGAAATAGTACTTTTCTCTTTGAACCCAAGGATCCCCCCCCCCTCCCTCCCTCAAACAGCAAACTAACAAAACACTATTTTGACCCCTAAAAAATGTAATCAAAATTACGGGTCCACAAGCGTTATATTGATCCCGATAAAAACCATGTGTTATTATTAACAATACATTTGACTAATACTAAGCGACAAAATGTTAGTAGAACCTGTTAGCGAAGCGGCAGGCAGTGGAGGCTGGGATTGCGGAGGGTTGGGTTGGGCTAGCTGGGGCAATATTTATCCGGGGGTTACTTTATCTCCCCTCAGCACTCACAAGACCCCCCCCACACAATCTCTCAGAGCCTATCCTCGAACACGATAGATATTAGCCGGTGTTTCATTTGAGAAGATATTTTATCAATGGTCGTTTTGAGATTTTTTTTTTATTTGGCCGTGTTGAGATTTGTGTGTGGCGGGGGGGGGGGGGGGGGTGGAGGCGGGAGGGGGGGTGCTGTTTACGGGAAGCTAATAGTGATGCATGGAGGGGTGGGGGGGGGGGGGCATGTGTACGGGGCTTTATTGAAGACTGCATCTGTATCGGGCAGTGCATTGTCAGCAAATGTGCACAAGGTGTATCGATGCAGCGCTGTAGTACTGAGCACAGATGGTTCAGGAAGGGTTTGGAGCATAGGACCACAACATGGGTCCACGACATGGGTCTATGGTAAGGTTCCATGACCTGATCCCATGAGAGGGTTCCACTACATGGATCTATGGGAAGGTTCCACGACATGAGTCTATGCAAGGGTTCCACAACATGGGTCTATGGTAAAGTTCCATGACATGAGTATATGAGGGTTCCATGACATGGGTCTATGGTAAGGTTCCACGACCTGAGTCTATGCAAGGGTTCTATGACATGGGTCTATGGTAAAGTTCCATGTGTTTGGGTTTGTGGGTTTGGTGGTTTGTGGTTTGGGGTTTTGTGGGTTTGGTGTTCATGCATGAGTGTATGAGAGGGTTCCTTGCCATCGGTCTATGGTAAAGTTGCATGACATAAGTGTAGTGGTTGTGTTGGGTTTGGTGGGTGGGGGTGTGTTGTTGGGGTGGTGGTGTTGGTTGTGGGGTGGAGATGTGGGTTCGAGTCAGCTTATGGATCGTATTGTTTTAATATTCCATGACATTGGTTTGCCGTGATAGGGTTCCTGTGCTTTGGCTGTTATGGTTGTTGTTGTGTTGTTGTGTTGTGTTTGGTTTTGTTGTTTGTTGTTTGTTTGGGGGGGGTGTGGTTGTGTTGGGGGTTGTGGTGGTGGGGGTTGTTGTTGGGGTGGTGGTGTTGGTTGTGGGGTGGGTGTGGGTTGGTGTTGGGGTTTTTTTTTTCCATGACATAAGTCTATGAGAGGGTTTCATGACATCGGCCTATGGTAAAGTTCCATGCCATAAATCAATAAGAGGGTTCGATGATGGGTCTATGGTCCAGTTCGATGACATGGGTCTAAAGTAGGGTTCTATACCAAGGGTATATGGTAAGGTTCCAAGTCACAAGTCTACAGTAGGGCTCAATGACATAGGTCTATGGTAGGGTTCCACGACATGGGTCTATGGTAGAGTTCTATTACACGGGCCTATGGTAGGGGTCCATAACATGGGTCTGTGGTAAAGTTCCACGACATGGTTTTAGTTTATCGTGCCGAGTCCATAAGAAAGCTCAATATATCCATCACCCTGTCAATGCCATATATACACAAGGGTAGGTTCACTAACCATGCAGCACATAGTACATGATCCTGGCCACGGCACCAGTCTCATACGGGTGACGCAAATAAAGGAAACATTGTGCATTAAGCAATCTTCGAAACCATACTTCTTGCCATTCCGAGGCTACCATCCTAACCATTTCACCACCTAGGCTCCCTGCTGCAATCACCCGATCCCAGCTTACCTATCTATATATATGACTCAAGAGAAACCTGAAGCTGAGAGATATTAGACCAACTCATGGACATCACTCTCACAGCAGAGAGCTAAATGGAGAGCGGCAGTCAAGTAATGAAAGCAGTCTTTGTCGCATCGTGACTGACAGCATGATGATGATGATGGCTTGATGTGTCAGTGAAAACTACTACAATTTTATTTGAACTTAAATATACTGGGGCGAGGGGTTTCCGTTTCAAACCGATGCTAAGCAAAAGGAAGCTTCTAACTGCATTGCTTAGTGAATCTTGGAGACTAAAAGTAGTAAACCATGTACACACACAAGCTTCAAAGATGCCAGCCATCACACTTAGTAATAGTAGTTGCTATCTGTTAGACAGGTCGGTTAAGGCCATGTCACATTGCATAAGCATATGCCGACGTATGTGACACATGCAGGAATTCTGAACATGCTAAAAAATACTACTTATGCCAAACGTACCCATAAATTGTCTCAGCATACACCAGTGGGCTGTTAACTAATACTACTTATGCCAAACGTACCCATTACTTGTCTCAGCGTACACCAACTGGTGGTCAAAATCACATACGTCGGCATACACTGATGCAATATGGCACAGTGTGACACTAACAGGGGCTTTAGGAATCTAGTTTAACTGAATACAAGTTTTATTTTCTTACAAACGGGCCATTTGGCAAACCACCGGGACACCAGTCCAGTGTCTTGGGGCTGCCAAATTACTTGTTCAGATTAACCCACCCCCCTTAACCTCCCCCTCCCCCAACCCCAACAAAATCGCAACCTCAATCCTACCGTATGGTTCGGAAAAACAACAAAGACCCAATCTCAATCCTGCCGTACAGTTAGGCAAAACAAGACATTTCTTTCTCAGGCATCGTCATGTCAATTATGAGTTTTGCAACTCCTATTTTAATTAGCAATTTTGAAACAAAAGCGACAAAATTAAACAAAAATCCTACTGCACCAAATGTCAACGGTGCTGCAGTAGATTTGTTGTTATTTGGGGGTCTTACATCCTAGCAACATCAAAGGTAAGTTTTTTTGGTTAATTACATAATAGAATCCCCTCAAATTTCTTGAACTAAATACAATTTTTTTTAAACTAACTCGCCCTAAATTAAGAAAAAGGAGCCTGAAAAACAAGGTTTTTGTAGTGTTTTGTGGTGTGTTTGGGGGGGGGGGAGAGGGGACTAAATATTTGAATGCTCTTCCAATCCGGGCGCCAGCCTGATCCTCCCTGACGTTACCAGGGTGATTCACGGTGCATCATCACATGGACCGGAAGTGGCCACCGGAAGTGGATCTTTCCCCACCCCCAGCCCCCTACCAGCCCCACCCGGCGGAGCCCTCCGGTGTGGTCCCCGACAATCACCAAGGTTGGAGGTCACCAGAGATCGGCGAGATGTCGTGGGGCCCTTTTACTAACACGTCAAACACCAACTCAAACTACAACATCTAGGTCTTACAGTGCAGTAGTGCACACGACCCAGCTTGAGCCTCGTTCTCGGATTCGTTATCATCGAATAGACATCGATGTGAAATGAGATCGACTTAAACAAATATTCTTTATTATATTTTTCCCTGTAAACTCCTCGCTAATTTTAGATTTAAAAAAAAGGCGATAAAAAAAGAGCCGCGCTCTGTTAGTATTCGCCTGCTGGGGTCAGGGGTCAGAGGTCAGGGGTCAGAGGTCAGTGTGCACGTGAGCGGCAGATCCGGAGATGTGTCGGGCAGTGTCCGGTGAGTGTGTGCCGGCTGGACAGTGGAGGGTGGACAGTGGACACCGGTCAACCCCTCTCCCCCCCCCCCACACACACACCTACCCTATCAGAGTCAGTTCACGGGAGAGGCCCGGGGTGTTTCTGGGAGCAGCACAGAGGTGTGTCTGGGAGAGGCCCGGGGTGTGTCTCGGAGAGGCTCTGGGGTGTTCGGGATAGGCCCGGGGTGTGAGTGAAAGAGACAGGGGGTGTGTCCGGGAGAAGCCCGGGGTATGAGTGAGAGAGGCCCGGGGTGTGTCCGGGAGAGGCCCGGGGTGTGGGTGTGTTTGGGAGGGCCCGGGGGGGGGAGGGCGGGTGTTCCGGGGAGAGGGCCGGGGTTGTGTTCTGGGAGAGGCCCGGGGTGTGTCCGGCAGAGGCCCGGCGTGTGTCCGGGAGAGGCCCGGGGTGTGTCTGGGAAAGGGCCGGGTATGTCCGGGAAAGGGCCGGGTGTGTCCGGGAGAGGCCCGGGGTGTGTCTGGGAGAGGCCCGGGGTGTGTCCGGCAGAGGCCCGGCGTGTGTCCGGGAGAGGCCCGGGGTGTGTCTGGGAAAGGGCCGGGTGTGTCCGGGAAAGGCCCGGGGTGTGTCCGCGAGAGGCCCGGGGTGAGTGAGAGAGGACCGGGGTGTGAGTGAGAGAGGGCCGGGGTGTGAGTGAGAGAAGCCCAGGGTGTCTAGGAAATATGCCCGGGGTGTACATGGATGTGGTCAGGGCTCTGATCGGAAATGACAGGCGGCGAGGATGTCGTTCTTGATCCGCCTTGTGAACCCGCGCGGGGCGGAAAGCAGAACGGCAACCATCTCCCCGTTGGAGGCTGACTCCCACTCATTATGTCTCATGTATAAACAGAGCTGACAGTGTCGCGAACAGAGCTGGCAGTGTCGGGAACAGAGCTGACAGTGTAGCAAACAGAGCTGACAGTGTAGCAAACAGAGCTGACAGTGTCACAAGCAGGGCTGACAATGAACTGAACAGAGCTGACAGTGTAGCAAATAGAGCTGACAGTGTCACAAACAGAACTGACAGTGTAGCAAATAGAGCTGACAGTGTCACAAACAGAACTGACAATGTAGCAAACAGAGCTGACAGTGTAGCAAACAGAGCTGGCAGTGTCACGAACAGAGCCGGCAGTCTCATGAACAGAGCTGACAATGTCGTGAACAGAGCTGACAATGTAGCAAACAGAGCTGACAGTGTCATGAACAGAGCTGACAATGTAGTGAACAGAGTTGACAGTGTAGCAATCAGAGCTGACAGTGTCGTGAACAGAGCTGACAATGTAGCAAACAGAGCTGACAGTGTAGCAAACAAAGCTGACAGTCTAGCGAACAGAGCTGACAGTGTAGCAAATAAAACTGACAGTGTCGCAAACAGAGCTGACAGTGTCACAAACAGAGCTGACAGTGTAGCAATCAGAGCTGAGAGTGTAGCGAACAGAGCTGACAGTGTAGCAAACAAAGCTGACAGTGTCGCGAACAGAGCTGACAGTGTCATGAATAGAGCTGACAATGTAGCGAACAGAGCTGACAGTGTAGCAAACAAAGCTGACAGTCTAGCAAACAGAGCTGACAGTGTCGTGAACAGAGCGGTCACTGAATTTATAGCATTACAAAATGGAACGTTCTGCCGCTTTTCTAATATGTTTAATTCATTCTTTAAACATTATTTTTAAAGCCGAGGCTAAAGTAGGAATACGCGACTAGTCACACAATTCGTCACATACAACAATTTTAATTTCTATTACATTGACATTGTATGCATTTGTATGAAGCAACAACTGCGTAATAAGTGGTATTTAAGTTGGATATGTAGATTCAAATCTAGACAGGTGTCTTGGGTTAGAAAATCTGATGCTTTTATCTAACTACGCAATTCTAATGAACAAAATACAATGTGAATAAAAACTGAACAAAAAAAAAACCAATGAAAAATCCAACATACTGGGTGGCTTGTTTCGACGGCCATTGTGTTGCATTGACATGTACATAAGCCATTCATCTACACTTCAGGTAGAGTGCACGCAGAGTGCACGCAGAGTGCACGTAGGGTGCACGCAGAGTGCACGCAGTGCAGCACTTGCAAGTACAACCTCAACTCAGACGTAGAGTGGCTACAGATTTCACTTTAGTCAGAATAAACAAACTGGTTGGAGACCTTAATGGATAGTATCCCAAAACGTCACTAGAGGCGTCCTTGTGCCCGCACAATGCGATGATGGCATCAAATTTTCGAAACCAAACCATTGAACTAGATTTGATTCTATATAGATAACTTAGAATTAGATACGTGCGTGTATTAAGCATTTGTTGCTGCACAGAAGGGAACACAAAGATGAGTTAATAGAACCCGTTACTACTTAAACTTTAACTTAAAGGCTGTCACACATCACCGGATTGGGGAAATGGAAAGAAACCGAAGAAAGTCCGTTGATATCTGGCAAAGTCTGGTTTATGTCCGTTGCATATCTGTTGCATATCCGTTGATATCCGGCCTGATCCGTTACAAGTTTTGAGCATGCGCAAACCTTGGAACGGATGCCGCCGGATTGATGTCTATGGTTCTTGTCCAGTTTGAGTTTGTTTAGTCCGCTTATCATCCATTGGCTATCGATTCATGTACGTTTCATGTCCATTTAATGTTTGTTCGTCTGGCGGCCTTTGACCCGATATCGCAATATTTTGACACATTTTGATACATTTTGATACTTATCACGCACGAAAACCACCGGACTAGAAAATTCTGTCTGTTGCTCAGTCTGGCATAGTGTGACAGGCACTTAAAGCCTATAGAGTCCAAGTTTTGACGTGCGCTGAAAAAATTTATAGTGTACGTTTGCGCTTGAAATATCTCCAAAATTAGCCCCTTAAAATAAGTTACTAAAGTAAGGTAGGTTATAATGATCACCGTATATATCTACCCCCTCCCACCCTCCACCCCCATCAAACAAAAAAATATGACAGAAACTCAAAACCATTGGACTATGAAACTGTAAATAGTAATATATCATATTTATAATATATAGTGTCAAGCATTGTGTCCCCTGAGCGGGCAGACAGGTAGGGGGAGGGCGAGTAGGGGGGAAGGAAGAAGAGAAAATGGGGGAGAGGGACGAAGGGGATGACACAGAAGGGAGGGAGGGGAAGTTGGGGGGGGGGGGGAGAGGAAAGGGGGCAGGGAGCGGGGATAGGGGGAGATGCGATAGGGGATAAGAGAGGGAAGAGGGAAGAGGGTGGAGGAGCGGGGAGAGGCTACAGAAAAGGGAAAAGGGGGAAAGGGGAGAGGAAAGAAGGCAGGAGAGAGAAGGGAGAGGGGAGAGAGAAGGGAGAGGGAAAGAGGAGAGAGGGGAGGGAAAGGGAGAGGAGAGAGAATGGAGAAAGGAAAAGGAGAGGTAAGAGAGGTGGGATCAGGGGTCTGGGGAGAGGGCAGCGGGCAGCGGGTAGAGGAGAGGGAAAGGGGGACAGGGGAGAATGGAGAGGGAAGCAGGGAGAATGGAGCTTGGAGAGGAGGTAATGGAAGGGAAGAGGGAAACCAGAGAGGGGAGCGGAAAGAGGAGAGAGGGAATGGGAGAAGGGGTGGAAAGTTTGGAGGGGTGATGAGGATTAGGGGGGAAGAGGGGGCAGAGTTGAGGTTAAGGTTGAGTTAGACGGCCAATGGGTGGGAAGGAGGCCGGTCAGGGATGGCAAAGGGGTTGGTGAGTGGGGAGGGGGGGGGTGGAGGGGGAGGCGGGGGAAGGGGGAGCGGGGACGGGTGACATGCTACCCCTGCCCTACTCCTGCCATGTTTGTGTGTTTAATCCGCACTGATAACCCTCGGGCTAATCCCGGGCCGGGGAGCAGCACAGCTGCAGGCGGCAGGCAGGTGCTCGGCCGGCCGACACTGACCGTTGGTCAGGCCTAAGGAGCCAAGGTCAGCTCAAGGTCGGAGCGGGACAGGGGCCGTGCCCTGGAGGCACTGGGCACCCCGGGAGCGGCCCCACTCCCCCAACCCCTCCGGGGGGCGGTCACCGACCCCATTGTGCGGCCCCTAACCACCAGGATATCTGACCCCAGCGCCGCCATGACCTACAGCGGCGACTGTGACCTGCGCTGACCTTAAGTCAGCTAACCGGGGTGACCTTGGGGGCGCCCCCCGGTGGCAGGTGGTTGCCGCGTTTGTTGTGGACAGGTGTCGGCAGCATGTCAATGGCCTAAGACAAATACGTCTGTTTACCTGTGGAAATGGCTGCCGCTATTTGTCCTCGCAGTCCCCCCACCACCCCCACGCCCCACCCCCACCCCCACCCCCACCCACGCCGGCAATACTGTTGGGTGTTTGGCTTCCTTGTTTATAAATGTTTCCAATAACTGGCCGATCTTTGTCTCTTATTGCTGTCACATTGTGAGAGGTCGGATAGTGACTAATGCACACGTCAAGTGTGTGTGCGCGCGTGTGCGCGTGTGTGCGCGTGCGTGTGTGTATGTGTGTGCGTGTGTGCGTCCGCGCCGTGCTGGTAGTTGTGGTGGAGAGGGGGAGCGTGTGTGTCAGTGAGTGAGCAATGGGGGGAGGAGGGCGGAGAGGGGGGGAGGGGGAGGGAAAGGGAGGTGGATAGGTAGAGGGAGAGGGAGAGGGGGAGGGAGGAGGGAGGGGGGAGGAGGGAGAGGGAGAGAGGGAGAAGGGAGAGGGGGGAGGGGAAGGAGGAAGGGGAGAGGGGAGGAGTGGGAGAGGGAGAGGGAGAGTGGGAGGAGGGGAGTGGGAGTGGGAGGAGAGGGAGAGGGAGAGGGAGAGGGAGAGTAAACACTCTAGCGCCTGACTACTTGACTACCTCCTCCCCCCCCGCCCCCACACCCACCCTCCATGGGCGCGCATGGCCCATCGTGCTGAATGCCTAATATAACCCCAGTGATTTGATTGCTCATTTTCTTTTCAAACCCGGCAGGCGGCGCCTCGAAGGGCTGGCGGCCAGGGCTGTGGCCGTTAAATAACCTGACAATATGAGTACGGCGGCGGCGGGCCGGGCGTGCCGGGGCCGGGCGTGCCGGGGCCGCGCGTGCCGGGGCTGGGCGCCGGCCCGGGCGGACCGCTATTTGCTCG
Source organism: Branchipolynoe longqiensis (assembly GCA_030323885.1). Taxonomy (NCBI): domain Eukaryota; kingdom Metazoa; phylum Annelida; class Polychaeta; order Phyllodocida; family Polynoidae; genus Branchipolynoe; species Branchipolynoe longqiensis. Next base: position 32,192,997 of record CM059188.1, read on the forward strand.
GCCAACAGTCATTTGCTGCTGAGTGAGAGGCCGAGGAGCTTGTGTCGAGTCCCTATCTTGTCGCCGAGAAGGCTTCGGTGCCTGTGTGTACGCTGGCAGCTTATTGTCCTGAAATTTATTGAGTATTCGCAGCACTCGTGCTCCCAGTGGCAATATTGTGTGTGTGTGGGGGGTAGGAGGTGTGGGGTAGGGGTGTGTGTGGGATCAAAGCTCTGGCAGGACTGCGAGCAGCTCAAACAACTCACCCAGCTCACAAACATCATAAATCGAGCAACAAGTGAGAGCTCCTCTCACGGGCTAGCACCCGCTCACCAGCAATAGTTTAATAAGCGCGTCATCAGGGCCCCCGCGCGGCTAACAAATCAACGAGCTGAGCTCGTGAAATTGGCAGTGGACACCATTAATTATCGCGAACTTGTTGTATAGGCAATGCACGTCTGTTCAGTCGTGGACTGTTGGTTCGTTGTTGGAGTTTTACGTCCTGGCAACATCTAAGGTCATATCAGAACGGGTACTGACTTGTGACAGTGCACAGTCATGGTGACTTTATAGTGCTGCCCCACTGGGAAAACAGCCTGCCTGCACCATGACCTGATATCCCACTCAGTCACATTATCCTGACACATAGGCAACCAGTCCTTGCCCTATCCTAATAATGCCGAGCGCATGGCTAGGAAGGGACAAGTATCAATTTTGTAAGTCATTGGTTTGACTTGGCCGGGAATTGAACTCCCGACCTTTCGCATGGGAGGCTCGTGCAAAAGTCGAGTCAGCATACAAAAATGGATAAGTTATTTTCTTTAAAGTGTTCAGTGGTATTATTTTTTTTTAGGGGAAAAGAAAAGGAGGGAGATATTTTAAGGTAATTACATTACATCATTTTGGCGAAAGTAGTACACAAAGTATTAGTGCAACTGGAATCAAGACCTCACATGGCATAGCAGAACCATGCCAGTGCTCAACAGATCGTCGACCTTATTCTGCAGAGTAAGGATGCACAATCACATACGCAAAGTAGTAAGTTATCGAATGTATACTATTTCACAGGGATAAGTTCACTGCAGTCTACATTATAAATAAATGTATGACTAGAACTCTACGAAGACTGATAACAGTAGGTGCAACGTTTAATGTCCAGAGTGAATGACAAGGGTGGACGGGCACCAACCCCACCTTCTGACGTGTAAGTTGAAGCTGGGCCCAATACATGCATACGTACGTACGCATGCACGCACGCACGCACGTACGTATGTATGTATGCATGTATGTATGTATGTATGTATAACATGTATGTATGTATGTCATGCATGCATGCATGCATGCATGCATGTATGTATGTATGTATGTATGTATGTATGTATGTATGTATGTATGTATGTATGTATGTATGTATGTATGTATGTATGTATGTATGTATGTATGTATGTATGTATGTATGTATGTATGTATGTATGTATGTATGTATGTATGTATGTATGTATGTATGTATGTATGTATGTATGTATGTATGTATGTATAAATTCTCGGCGTTAAGTGATTAGGACAGTGAGCAGGCGAGTGGTGGCACCACCGTCAGAGTTGAAGCCTGAGCAGTAGATGAGTAGTCCGAGGCTCAACCACCAGATTACTGGTGGGCGTTAGGATAGTATAGAATTCCGGCCAACTATACTTGTATACTTCTTATACAGCGCATATATATATATATAGTTATATAGCATATATATACATATATACATAAACAATCGAAAAGGAAATGAGAAGGAAAGACTAGACTTGGTTTGGGTTGAGTTTATTTTCTCTGGCAAGAAAAATATATGCCCTACCGATAAAAATAATGTTGAAGTGAGGGCAGGGAGACCGTTGGCGTCGGTTCCCAGGAAAGGGGGAAGTAGAGAGTGCCAGGTTACAGGGGGGCCTGCTGAGAATAATGGGTGTTGGGAACCGAGAAGGTGCCCAGAAAGAGCACAGAAACATTAGGGACTATTCTTGATTTATATTCACATAATCAATTATATAGCATATATATATATATATATATATATATATATATATATATATATGTATATATATATATATATATACGTAAATATCTCTGTATTTACACACACACATATACAATGTTCAATTTTCAACCACTTTCAGTGAACTGGAAGGAGTTATTTAGAATTTACTAAACTTTCGAAGTTTTCCTGGACTCCTCATGTACGTTGTAATAAACACACGTATGGTCACGTGTACGAAATGTTTGTGGAAAAAGTGACGACTTTGCAGGCCAGTTCAAACACAGAGCACACACGGCCCAGCTATTTGACATCTGCAAGTCGGCGGTGATTACTTTCTCTCACCTACCTGCTGACACGCAACCTGGGAATGCCACTGATTATGGAAAGCAGGAGAGGCCGCGCCTGGAGTTGGGCGGGCCGGGGTCGGGGCCAGGGCCGGGGAGAGCACTGGCCGGGCGGCCGGGAGGAGGGCAGAACCAATACGCCAGCACGGGCAATTTCCTGTCGGGCAAGGCTCGGGCAAATACCGGTAGGAGGCGACGGCCACAGACCGGAAGTAAGGAGAGACGCGGTTAAATCTGCTTTCTCTCTCTCTCTCTCTCTCTCTCTCTCTCTCTCACTCTCTCCCCGTATCCACAGTCCCAGATGTCCACGTGGTTTAACTATCTAAGAACAAGTAAGGACGGACACGGTTTAATCTGCTCTCTTTCTTTCTCTTCTCCCTACCTCTCTTTCTTTCCCTCTCTCTCTCTCTCTCCCCCCCCTATCCACAGTCCCAGATGTCCACGTGGTTTAACTATCTACGAATAAGTAAGGAGGGATGCAGTTTAATCTGCACTCTTCCTCTCTCTCTCTCTCTTCCTTTCTCTCTCTATATTCCTAGATGTATGCGTGATTTAAAGGCTTGGTCACATACACCTTAGTGGACATAGTTGAACATAGTGGAGGCTAACGTAGTTCAACATAGTTCAACGTAGTTCAACGTAGGGCAATGTACCGGCATCCATACTTTTTCGTGATGAGAACATGATAAGATAAGAACATGTGTGGGCCGTGAGTTCCGATTTAAGCTTTGGATATGTTCAAAAGAGAGGTACATTTGAGGCAGACATAGTATCCATGATGATAACATACTCTAGCATACTTCTTAATGTACTCTAGCATACTCTAGCATACTTTGACCCGCACAGAACCTTGGCTGTTCTGCCGTGGTCACATAGCAGTCAGTGGATGAAGTTGAACGTAGTTCAACATAGTTCAATGTAGTGGAGGGTAACAATACTAACATAGTTCAACGTAGTTCAACATAGTTGGACATACCGGGATCCGTACCGTAACGTACCGGGATCCGTACCGTAACATATTTATCCATATTATTAGGTGGGTGATAAACCAAAACCTGCCATACCTTAACATAGTGATAGCACGTTAGACCCACATTAATCTATCCTGTGTTCAACTACGATCACTAATGTGTATCTGACCAGGGCTTAACTATCTAAGAACAAGTAAGGTGGGACGCGGTTTAATCTGCTCTCTCTCTCTATCTCTCTTCACAGTCCCCGATGTCCACGTGGTTCAAATATCAAAGAACAACAATTTGCCAATGGCAACAGAAAGAACCACAACCGCACACAGTGTTGGTCATAATCATCATAATTCACTTCAGTGACACACACATTGGCTTCACTCCTACTACTAGTGCTCCTACTCCTACTCCTACTACAACAGTAAAAACCTCTCGACGTCTAACCAACCACCTCCACACATCGACCACTCCCCTGTATCGATCGCTTTATTTGGGTTCCAAACGATCGCCCATACAATACCATTATAGTGATAAAAAAACTGTCTAAACCGACCACCTCCCTGAATGCACCATATAAAATCGGTCCCATGGTGGGTCGATTTAGATAGGTTTCGCTACCGCTACTGCTACTGCTACTGCTACCGCTACCGCTACCGCTACCGCTACCGCTACCGCTACTGCTACTAATAATAATTAGCCGGTTCAAATTAGGCAGAAAACAGCGGTAAGGTCTTAGTGAAACCACTTCCGTTTGACTGAGGAGAGAGCCTCGTTCTCACTGCTTGACGGAAGGCTCCAATGAGTAGTAATAAGTGTTGAAGTTACTGCACCGCAGAGTGTGTGCGCACCGGGAAGGCACCGGAAGTGCGTGGTGCAGGTGCGCTGTTGCACAGTGCGCGGATCGCTGAATAGCGCACAACACGCAAGGCTCCGGCCACTAACCGGAAGTGCGTGGTGCAGGGTGCGCGGTATCATAGCGCGCAGATCGCTGACTCTAGCTCACATAGTGGGGGGCCTCCCTGGTTCCGGCCATTGACCGGAAGTGCGTGGTGCAGGGTGCGCGGTGTCATAGCGCGCAGATCGCTGACTCTAGCTCACATAGTGGGGGGCCTCCCTGGTTCCGGCCATTGACCGGAAGTGCGTGGTGCAGGGTGGGCGGTGCAACAGATTTTACTCTAGCTGACATTGTGGGGGCATCCCTGTCTCCAGGCACTGACCGGAAGTGCGTGATACAAGGTGCGCGGTGGACACATTGCGCAGATTACTGACTCTAGCTCACAAAATGTAGGTCTCCCTGTCTTCAGGCAGTGACCGGAAGTGCTCCCAAACTTTCACATGTTGTATATGCAACTCCCCATATACACATGTGATAAAAGTAGTAATATGTCTATATAATGTACATATGTCATATTTTGAGCTCTGAGTGAGGCAGCAGGGCAGACACGGTCTGTGTCGCGGAAGACCGATTGGGGGAGCCACCAGTCATAATATGGAATGATTTACAAGTCGAAGTCAAGGTTTGTAGGACTTCCATTAATTTACTCGTATAATTCCTATACATCATATATATATATTGTTTGTTTGTTTGTTGTTGTTTTACGTCCTAGCAACATCTAAGGTCATATCAGGACGGGTACCGACTTGTGACAGTGCGCACTCATGGCGACTTTATAGTGCTGTCCCACTGGGAAACCAGGCCGCCGGCACCATGACCTGGTATCCCACTCAGTCACATTATCCTGAGACTGAGCACACCAGTCCTTGCCCTATCCTAATAATGCCGAGCGCCTGGCTAGGAAGCGACAAGTATCAATTTTAAAGTCATTGGTTTGACTCGACCGGGACTCGAACCCACGACCCCACGATCTACCAGCACGGGAGACGGACGCTCCAACCCACTCGGCCACCCCGTCTGGTCCCCCATATATATATAAAATACATATATATAATTAAAGCATATATATAAATATATATAATAAAAACCACATAGTCCCAGCAATTTAAACACAGCTTTTTCATTAAAAGAAAATATATTATAGAGCACCTAAAGTTGCCGTACACCACGATTGCAATACTAGTACAAGACAGTTCTTGTTCGTTTTTCTTTCTTTTCATTTTTATTTATTTATTTTCTTTCTATCTTTCTTTCTTTCTTTCTTTCTTTCTTTCTTTCTTTCTTTCTTTCTTTCTTTCTTTCTTTCTAAAAAAAAACATAACTTTTACGCATGAACATGGGGACCGGGTGTAAATTTGCTAACATTCGGGCGCACTAGAAAATACACCACCATGGTAAAATAAAAAAATCATCGATTTCATATATGATTAATTAGTTTTAAAATGACACCGTAACTTGTTAGTAAAACTACTGACACCGACACTTGTTAGTAAAACGTACGACTGGGCCGCACGTCAAACTCCAGCGTCATCCATCATTCACTCCCTTCTGGCAACGTTATCGGCACCTTTGTTTTCCGTTCCACTTGGTGAGCCGCTCATTCCAGCTTTTACCGCGACACGGCTCGAGCCGACAGTAACAAATGGCGGATCGCCGAGCCTGGAGACGGAGCGGCGCGCCGGGCCGTATCAGGCCGCGCCGACTTTTAGAGACCGGCACCAGTTTCACCAACACACCGACCGACAGCGCCATTACTGCATTAGTTGGTTGGTTGTTGGAGTTTTACATCCTGGCAACAGCTAAGGTAATATCAGGACGAGTACAGACTTGTGATAGTGCACACTCATGGTGACTTCATAGTGCCGCCCCACTGGGAGACCACACCATGACCAGATATCCCACGCAGTCACATCCGTTTCCTGAAAACAAACCAACCAGTCCTTGCCCTAGCCAAATACTGTGGAGCGCCTGTATAGGAAGCGACAAGTATAAATTTGGTAAGTCATTGGTTTGACTTGACTGGGAATTGAACTCCCGACCTTCCGCACGGGAGGTCTGCGGTCTACCGATGCGGCCACCGCGTTCGGTACTGCATTAGTCAATAGAAACGGCAGATTTTACAGTGTACTATATTTATATAATTACCTCAAGTTCTGTCCATCAATAAACATAACTCCAACAGACAATAAATGTGTAGCAACACGACCAGCATCACCGCTTTGTGTCCATCCTGACGAGACGTGGTGATCGAATCGGTACAGCACAAGCTTCCCAAAGTAAAGCTTCTTTTATTTAACCGCGCCTCTAGAGCACTATTGGACGTAAAAAATATGGTCAATCTGACATATTTCTTTGGGGGAAACCTGATGCCGCGACATAGGCCACTCTTTCCGATAAGCTTGTTTGTTTGTTGTTGTTTTACGTCCTAGCAACATCTAAGGTCATATCAGGACGGGTAGTGACTTGTGACAGTACGCACTCATGGCGACTTTATAGTGCTGCCCCACTGGAAGACCAGGCCGCCAGCACCATGACCTGAAATCCCACTCAGTCACATTATCCTGACACTGAGCCAACCAGTCCTTGCCCTATCCTAATAATGCCGAGCGCCAGCCTAGGAAGCAACAAGTATCAATTTTTAAGTCATTGGTTTGACTCGACCGGGGTTCAAAGCCACGACCCCACGATCTACCAACACGGGAGACAGATGCTCTAACTCATTCGGCCATCCCGTCTGGTTTTCCGATAAGCAGCAAGGGGTCTTTTATTTATATGCACTTTCCCACAGATCGGTGTCATGGTGCCGGCGGCCTGATCTCCCAGTGGGACAGCACCATAAAGCAGCCATGAGTGCGTACGGTCACAAGTAGGTAGCCATCCTGATATGACCTTAGCTGTTGTCTGGATGTAAAACCCCCAGCAAACAAAATAACAAACAGTTTCGCGTCCAGGCGAGATCAACTATGAGTGCAGATCTGCCAGCTCAGCTGGTCTAATGCTTCCATAGCCAGATATGGGAGAGGGGAAGTGGGTGGATTTATTGCGCATTGCTAGTAACCCCCCCCCCCCTTCCTCCACCCCCCCCCCTCACCGTCACCACATAGCAGCTTCACTCAGGCCGGTGGTATTTACCCGCCTGGGGCCTAATGGCTATGAATATTACATGGATAACGGTAATTAATCGCCTGAATCAGCTAGCCCCATGGGGGAGGGGGCGGGGGAGGGTGAGGGGGAAGGGTATAAGAAAATAAATAATGGGAACTGAAACAACAAAACAGTAGAAGTTCCAGATTCATTTTTTACCCCACACAAATTTAACTTATCGGCGATTGTCTTAATCTCTTATTACGCAACCGTGGAGTGATTTATTTCCATATGTAGGTCGTCTGAACTGTGTGTGCGTTTTGTTTGTTTGTTGGGGATTTACATCCCAGCTTATCAGGACGGGGACTGACTTGCGACAATGAAAACTAGTGGCGACTTTATAGGGCTGTCCCACTGGAACACCAGGCTGCGAGCACCACGATTCCGATATCCCACTGTCACACTGACCCGGTGTAGCAGGAAATCGCAAACCCCTGGACATCGCACACCCCCGGGTCTGCGATTTCCTTGCAAATCCCCCCCTCCCTCCCCCTGGAGATCGCAAACCCCATATGCTTTGTAGCATTTATCACCCCAAGGATGACAGCTATATGTTTGATTTTGAACTTCTACCAGATCCGGGGGGGGGGGGGGGGTAGGGGGTGTAAATGGATTCAAGGAGGATCAAGATGGATTAATCCTAATGAAAACATCTTTGCAATAGTCCAGTTCGTAATTCTGACAGCACATGGCTGAAAATGGTAGCGTAGTCGCCTGGCCTATATTCACTTCAGCACCATGTAGGATAATGATACAGATAGTTGTACTGGCTTTTCTTAATGATATAGTCTAGTATCTTTGACAAAAATTGACCTGTTCCCCTATCCTTCTTGTGAGTGATCGCATTGAATATGGCCCTTACTGTGACAGGCATGAAATTAAAAATAATCAATTAATCCATCTTGTAAGGGATCCCCCCTTATATAAAAATAAATGTGGCTTAATCATTCTTACATAAATACCATTTAAAAAATAGACCAGTTCATAATTCCAGTGTCACGCTGCATTGTGGGAATTTTAAAAGAGAAACAAACCTGCACAAAGTACATGTGCTTGCTTTAAGACTGCCAAACATGGGGTGTTTGGGATATCCAGGAGGGATATGTGATTTCCTAGGAAATCGCAAACCCCCCATGCCCATATATGGTATGGGGGTTTGTGATTTCCTAGGAAATCACAAGTGGGGGTTTGCGATTTACAGGGTTTGCGATTTCCTGCTACTCTTATACTGATATGACCTCCAGGCGAGGAGGTGACAATTATAAATTTGATAAGTCACTGCTTTGATTTTGTTTAACGACTGCCCCCCCGCCCCCGCCCCCCCCCCCCAGCACAAAAAGTAGACATCGGCTATTGGGGGGATCATTGCTTTGACACGGTCGGGGTTCGAACCCGTTACCTTCCGCACCGAAAGCCAACCAGCGCTCTTCCCGACCGGATAACCCTCCCAGTGTGTTTGAGTATGCGCAAAGCGTGTGTAATTCAGGGATGCCAACCCTCATGTTTTTGCCGTAAGGTGTACAATATGTTATGTCCCCATCACCACCATATGCCGATCTCCCGGTTTTTCATTTATCAAAATTATATAAACCCTACGGATTATTGTGTCCAAAATGCACCACAGAGCATCGAAGATTTCAAAATTCAGAACCCCAATAAAACATCCAATAAGATCTTCTGGTTTGTCATTTTCCAATGTTGGCACCCCTGGTATTAGATAAAAGATTCACCCCATACTTCCAGTACAGGGGTGAAAACCAACCCATTAGAAAAGCTGGCAAAGAATTTCGACATGCTTGAGAAATTAATTGAGTGATTAATGTCTTAATTTAAGAAGCAAAATATATTCTTTATATATGTTTTCATATTTACCCGCTACCTTTGAGTTGAAAAATATAATAAAACATCTAGCTTAATAAGATTTAAAAGTGAAATCGACGGCATTCTATGGCCGCCATCTTGTCTTTTTGCTTTCTCTCCCATTTCACCAACTCTGTGCTGATATAAGTATCCATTTGATACTGGAGGCAGGCATTTTAACTTCCTGTTCCATACTAAAGCTATTTTCGCCCGTATTTACACTACGTTGTTGTTCACCCCTGTACTACAAGTATGGGGTGAATCTTGTATCTACCTTGGTATGTGGTATGTGGCGGGTGGTGGGGCTGAGGGAAATTCCGTAGAATTCAAATGCCGCAATATTTGAGTGCGAGTAGAGGTAGCAAGGTTCACAACGTGCGAGTAAAGTGCCCCCTGTTGGGTCACCCCCCCCTCCCACACACACCCTCCCGGTTCCAGCACTATTAAGTCCAAGTCCATAAAACTGCGCCAGCGCGTCGCTACGCTGCGAAATCTTTACGGTATATGCGCGTGCGTGTACGTGTACATACTCATATTAATATATATATATATTATAATAAAACCTCTCTAAACCGACCGAATATAGGACAGAACAGGGGAACATTTAGGGAGGTGGTCGGTTTAGGGAGTTTTTTTTTTATAATCGCTACAATGGTATTGTATGGGCGATCGTTTGGTACCCAAATAAAGCGATCTGGTCGATCTGTGGAGGTGGTCAGTTAGAGAGGCTTTACCATATATATATATATATATATATATAAATATATATATATATATATATATATATATATATGTATAAATATATATATATATATACATACATACACATATATACACACACGCAGATTTGCGCCCCGGGGTGTGCTGGCCGAGAAGTTTGCGGTTCTTAATGCACTCTCTCCCACACAATTAAAAACTAATAAAAACTCCGGGCTATTCTAACAGCAATAAAAACAAGCTACCACTTTGTACGTGAAAGCGCCATTTAATTATATATATGAACAAACATAAACTGTTTTGAGACTGACACAGGCAGTTAGAAGGACCTGTCGGCGTGGTGGGCGCGTGATGGCGACTGCCACAATCACATCATGAAATAAATACTGAATGAGATACAGACAATATACCCTACTTATACTCGTATGTATACTTATATATTACATACGATTACGAGTATAATTATATATTACATATGAGTATAATTATATAATTTCATACTCGTATACTTATATATTACATACGATTACAAGTATAATTATATATTACATACGATTACAAGTATAATTATATATTACATATGCTTATAATTATATAATTTCATACTTGTACACTTATATATTACATACGATTACGAGTATAATTATATTTTTATAATTTCATACTCGTATAATTATATATTACATACGATTACGAGTATAATTATATATTACATACGAGTATAATTATATAATTTCATACTCGTATACTTATATATTACATACGGTTACGAGTATAATTATATATTACATTTGAGTATAATTATATAATTGCATACTCGTATACTTACATATTACATATGATTACGAGTATAATTATATATTACATACAAGTTTAATTATATAATTTCATACTTGTATAATTATATAGCCGTATACATAACAACACACTATATAAATAGAGTGTGAATGTGCGCGCGCAAGTGCTATTTTCTTTGTAGCTATTATTAATTTTAATTTTTTTAAACAAACCCACACCAACCCCAGATGAATATAACATAAGTTCAGTGAACCGATATAACATACAAACGGTTAGTTACGTTTGTAGGTCTGGCGACAGGATCACTAATTGTGTGAAAAGAACATAAATATCTGCCCTTTCTCCCACTTACTCTCCCGCTCACCTCTGTCACCCGCATCGGTCACTGGCTCTATCCCACCCCAACCTCTCTCTCTCTCACTCTCTATCTATCTCTCTCTCAGGCTCCACAGTATATATTCACACACACATCATGACTCAGTCATATTCCAGCAATCATTTACTAGTCGCTTCCTACGTGTAAATCATAAATCAAAGTGTTTCATTTCAACAACAAACACACACCATGCAGCATGTGGATTGGGACAAGAACTACAAATATATATATATATATATATCATATTATAGAGTGGATAGTAGTCTTCACCATCAACAACACACATACATTGATTTTCACCCAAATACACACACATACATTAATTATGCCGAGTTCACCGTGAAAGGCCACGACCGGAAGTACCCCTACCCCACCCGCACCCACCTCAGCCAGCGCCCACCAGGGGGCAGTGTTCGCCGCGTGCCCACTTAGTAAACTCACACCAACCACCACGACTACTGTTCTTGCGCCGGGTGGGATTGACTTTCACTTATCTTAATTGTACAGGTTAATCTGTCCGAGAGGTGGGGTAGGGTGGCAGGCACCGAGGCGCCCGCCACTGGCCCACGCCTCACCCCACCCCACCCCCACCCTCATCACCCATACACACACCCACATGCAATTCCACACTTCTATATCACCACCTCCGCCACACCACCACCACCCATCGCCCTCAACCAGCATCACCAGCACACACACTCGCGCACACGCCACCACCACACCACTACCATCACCACCACCCCACCACTACAACCACCCACCACCACCCAACCACTATCACTCCCAACCACCCACACGCAATTCAACAACCACCACCATAATCACCACCACACCACCCACGACCACGACCACGACACCCACCACCACCACTACACCCACCACCACCACCACACCCACCACCACCACCCCACCACCATAATCACCACTACTACCACCACACCACCACACCCACCACCACCACTACTACCACCACCACCACCACCACCACCACCACCACCACACCACACCGACCATCAACTACCACCACACCCACCACCACCACCACTACCACCAGCATAATCACCACCACACTACCCGCCGCCGCCACCACCACCGCACCACCACCCCACCACCCCACCACCCACACTCACCCAACCCCTATCACTCCCACCCAAACACACGCAATTCAACAACCACGACCACACCACCACCACACCACCCACCACCACGACCCACCACCATCACACCCACCACCATAATCACCACTACTACCACCACCACCACCACCACCACTACCACACCACACCACACCAACCTTCAACTACCACCACACCCACCACCACCATAATCACCACCACACTACCCGCCGCCACTACCGCCACCACCACCACCGCCACCACCACCACCACCACCACAACCACCACCACTACCACCACACACTAAGATACACACATGCCACATACACACAATTCAACCCCCGACATCTGCACACACAATGCACCTTATATAGCCTTACTTCAAGTTACTTCATGTGCCTGCTGAAATCACAGGTCGAACACGAGGTGGTGAGTGGGTGGGTGGATGGGTGGATGGGTGGATGGGGGGGGGGCGGAAATGTTGAAGAAAGTGCTTAGTAGAAATTACAACCGAGTCAAATAACACACAAACAAACCTTTTTATATAAATACAAAACTAACACTTCACTGACCACGTCGCACCAAAATTAACTGATAGAAAATCACGAACTCTTAATGTTACATGTGTACACAATGTTGTATATATATGCAAATATACATATATATCAAACATTAAGATTGACATTAATGCTATATATATATATATATATATATAAATATATACAATACACAATGCAAAGGGAAGGCTCCGTGTATTTGACACATTTAAACAGTGGTTGGTTCCTTATTGTGCGCATGTGTAACACGGCCTTTGCGCGTGCGCGCGTCTGTGTGTTCGACCTGTGTGTGACCTCTATGTGTGTGACCTGTGTGTGTGACCTGTGTGTGTCAGTGGGTATGAGGGAGGCAGTAGCCCCGGGCAGTACTGGTTGGAACGCGGCCGGCAATGGAGTGAATGGAGTCAGGTATCACCATGGTTACCAGGCCCTCGATGACACGTGACGTATGACGTCCGAGACGCGGCAGACGCCGGCCGTCAGTTTGACTTACCGTCACACATTGAGCCAACTGGGAAGCGAGGAACTTGTTTAAACTTTTATAATTCAATAGTCTTTAAGCTGCATAGTCCGATGAAAACATCCAATTTTCAAAACCAAAACAATTATCTACATTTGATTCTACATATCTAACTTAGGGGTGCATTTATTAAACATGTGTTGCCCCGTAGAAGGAAATAAATAATTTAATAGAACATGTTGCTGCAGAAGCCTATGGTGTCAGATTTTTGGTGTGCTTGCCAAAATTAATCTGTTATGTTTTCACTTCAAATATCCCCAAAGTTAGCCATTTAAAGCAAAAATTACTTCAAACTAAAGTAAAGTAGATCATAATGATCAATCTAATATATTTACCTCAGAAAATTGAACTAACTCAAAACCATCGGACTATGCAACTTTAAATTCAGAATTATGAGTGTTGATATATTATAAAACATTGATTGCGCCTTAATGATCTATCTCAGCTATTATTCATTATTAGTAATGCCACAATAAAAATTTCTAGAATGTTCATACTTTGTTAAAATATAGAGAATAGTTATGCAGAAAATGTATGCTAAAAATAAAACCAACTGACCGAATATTTAAAGTTGCATAGTTCGATGGTTTTGATTTTCTCTCATTTTCTGAGATAAATATATTAGGTTGGTCGTTATAATATGCTTTACTTTTAGTCTGAAGTAAGTTTTTGTTTAAATGGCTAACCTTTGAGATATTTGACATGCAAACATGGACAATTAATTTCGGCAAGCATGCTAAAGCGCTGACACCATAGACTTCTACAGAAACGGGTTATATTAAATTGACTCAGTATTCCCTTCTATGTAGCAAGCAACACATGCTTAATAAGTTAGATATATAGCATCAACTCTAGATAATTGATTTCGTTAAAAAGAAATCTGATGGAGTTCTATATTACACCACCATGTACAGACGTCACAGTTCCTGCTCGGCCTGCAGCTACTGTGCCAAGGCAGGTGCACTTACACTGAATGGGAAGCAGTTCACTGAGTGACTCTTGGTTCAGGCCACAGCTAAGCATAGGGCTCCCACTTTTCTTTCAGGCTTCCTTTTTAATGACTTTTTAAGTACGTTTTATGGCCATTAAAACTGTTTTTTAATGACCAAAATGAAGAAATTCCACAGTTTTTTCAGCATGCAATAACTCCAGGTTCCGAGTATGATGCACTAGTCATATTGGCCATAAGATGGGGAAAGATTCCAATGTAATATTTGGAGGACAGCCAAGGTTGGCTCAAAATCATTGTCTGTCTGCTGTAACCCTGAGAAATTACCCGGAGTGTGATGAAGAATGCACGATATATGAAACGTCGGTATATCATTTAAAAAAAAATTTTTTTTATAAAATAAATAGTGATTTTTAGAAACAAGATGAACATTTTGAGAAAATATATTGACATCCATAATTTTTAATGACTTTTAATTACTTTATTGTATAATTGTAGGAATTTTCAGTACTTAAATTTTGCATTTTCAAAAGTTACTACTTGTTTGGTTTTATATGACCCCTGTAAGCAACATTGAATACGTGGTCGGGATGGCCGAATGAGTTAGAGCGTCCGTCTCCCGTGTTGGTAGATCGTGGGTTCGAACCCGGGTCGAGTCAAACCAATGACTTAAAAATTGATACTTATCGCTTCCTAGCCTGGCGCTTGGCATTATTAGGATACGACAAGGACTGGTTGGCTCAGTGTCAGGATAATGTGACTGAGTGGGATATCAGGTCATGTGCACTGTCACAAGTCAGTACCCGTCCTGATATGACCTTAGATGTTTCTAGGACGTAAAACAACAACAAACAAACGTGGTCGGGTTCAAAGCGAGTGTTGATTCAGGCCACAGTTAAACACCAGTCAGAGGGTTGGTAGTGTACAGAGGGATCGCTGACTCAGGCCACAGGCCTGCCACTGAGTAGTATACGAACCTGAATCAGTTTGGAGGCATATTCAATACGGAATGAGAAACAGTACATGGCACTGGACTCAATTCATAGGTACAGTAATATGAGATGAGTAGAATTACAGACGGACACTTGCCACAGGCGCAGCATCGTGAAAAGGCAGAGTAGTGCACAGAGTGACCCCTGACTCAGACGACAGATAGAACACTATGAAGTAGTGAGTAGTGTAGAGAGGGATACCAGACCCAGGCCACGGAGGGTCCAGCCAGAGTTCGTTCAACCAACATTATTGTCTTGTATTTTACTTGTGTAGAAATAGAAATAATATATATGTATACATAACAAGGAAAGCTTGTTTTATTTAATGACGCCTCTAGAGCACATTGATTTGTATCATCGCCTATTGGATGTAAAAAATATGGTAATTCTGACATATTTCTTTGGAGGAAATCTGCTGCCGTCATATAGGCTACTCTTTCCAATAAGTAGCAAGGGTTCTTTTATATGCACTTTGATGAAACAGTTGTTGACCACTGGTCGGAATGGAAAATAGCCCAAACTGCAAGTTTGTCCACTGAGCAGGATCGATAGGATGGCCGACACCATCACAGGTGGACACTCTACTGCCTGAGCTACGTCCCGCTCCCCCTTATATATGTGTATATACAGATATATATATGACATTGCATAGAAACATCGGAACAAGCACCCTTCACAATTTAAAGCATGTGTACATGCCAAAATCACACAGTACACTAAAACATGGGCTGCAGCAAGTTTCCAAACAAGTTTGTAAACTACTGCTGGGTAAACAGGGCGCACCCCCCCCCCACCACCACACACACACACACCTTCTCCTGACAGCTGCCTGCTGGACCCAGTGGGGTACTCCTCGGCAGCAGCGGTCCATTCGGGCCCGCTTTATGTCGCCCGTAAAGTGGCCGTGTCACAATTAGCGCCGATAAGGCACGGCCGTAATGCGCCTCGTTTGCATAGACACGAGCCGGGCCGGCACGTATAAACACAAGTCAGGGACACGCGGCGGGGCGGGGTGGAGTGAGGCGGGGTGGAGTGAGGCGGGGTGGAGTGAGGAGCGGGGGGCGGCGGGGAGGAGCGGGGTGGCGAGTTGGTGCGGAGCGTGGTGGCGAGGTGGAGCGGAGCGTGGTGGCGAGGTGGAGTGGGGGTGGGGCGGGCGGCGAGTTGGGGGGCGGGGTGGTGGCGAGGTGGAGCGGAGCGTGGTGGCGAGGTGGAGTGGGGCGGGGCGGCGAGTTGGGGCGGAGCGTGGTGGCGAGGTGGAGCGGAGCGTGGTGGCGAGGTGGAGCGGGGCGGGGCGGCGAGTTGGGGCGGAGCGTGGTGGCGAGGTGGAGCGGAGCGTGGTGGCGAGGTGGAGCGGGGCGGGGCGGGGTGGCCAGTGGGGCATGGCGGGGTGGCGAGGTAGAGCGGGGCGGGGTGGGGCGTGGCGGGGCGGGGTGGCGAGTTGGGGTGGAGCATGGTTAGCGAGGTGGAGCGGGGCGTGGCGGGGTGGGGCGGGTGGCGAGTTGGGGCGGGGCGGGGGTGGCGAGGTGGAGGAGAGGCAGGGTGTGGCAGAGTGGGGAGGTGTGGGTGGGGTGGCGGTGGTTAGGTTTGTGACCGGCGCGGCAGAAGCCGCACTGGCCAGCCTCTGCCGGAGGAGAAGGAGGAGAAGGAGGAGGAGGAGATTGAGAAGGTGGAGGGGGGAGAAGGAGGAAGAGGAGGAGGAGGGGGAGGAATGTGAGAGATATGAGGGGCAGAGAAGGGGGGGGGGAGGCTCGGGGATGAGGGGTAGGAGAAGGAGGAAGAGAGGGGAATGAGAGCGATAGGAGCGGGTGGCGGAGGAGGAGGGGGGAGGAGGCGGGAGGAGGAGGGGGGAGGAGGGGGGAGGAGGCGGGAGGAGGAGGGAGGAGGAGGGGGGGAGGAGGCGGGAGGAGGGGAATGAGAGGAAAGTGGAATTGGACAGCGGGGAAGGAGGAGGGAGGAGGGGGAGGGAGAGTGGGAGGAGGGGATGGGGGGAGGAGGGAGATGAGACACCATCGGGAGGTAGCGCCTTGCCCTAGCGGCCATAAACCGCGCCCCGTCGGGACCAGACACGACCGGCTACGACCGGCTACGACCGGCGCGCGCACACCGGACGTGCCCCGCCCCCATACGCGCGCATTAACCTCCCCCCACCCGTGACTCCACAGGCCGCGAATGTCCGCCCACAGCAGCCACTTCCGGTTGACGGCTGTAAAAACAACAAGCGTAAAAAAAGAAGAGGGAAGAAACACACAGGGGGGTTGGGGTGGACAATGGGCGCGGATTTAGTGGCCCCGGGAGTGGGGTGGGGGGGGGCGGGGGGATGGGGAGCAGCGGGGGTACGGCCGGGGAGGGGTGGGGGGAGGGACTGCCGGGGCAGGGCGGAGGAGGGAGGGACGGCCGGCCGGGGCGGAGCGGAGCGAGGCGGGGCGAGACGTGGCGGGAGACCGGGGTACTGCCGGGGCGGGGCTGGGGGAGGGACTGCCGGGACACGGCGGAGGAGGGATGGGGGAGCGGGGTACTGCCGGGGCGGGGTTGCGGGAGGGGCGGACCGGAGGGACTGTCGGGGCGGGGTTAGGGTTGGGGGAGGGACCGCCGGGGCGCCCCGCTATGGGCGTCTTGTGTTCTATAACTGCGGGCCGGGCGCTGATCGCCCGAGTCGTAAAGCCGGCGCCCGGCCAACTCCCCGGCCGAGCAGCTGTTCGCGCCCGTCCCGCCCGGCCAATCTCAATTAGGCCTGCAATAACGCGCCGTTTTAATGTGCAATTTGACTTTAACTGAGCGTGCCCACGGGGGCCGGGGTGAGCGCGCGTGGGCGCGTGTATGGGTGTGTGTGTATGGGTGTGTGTATGTGTGTGTGGGGGGAGGTGAGGGGGCGGGGGGGGGGGGGAGTCGGGTGCCAAAATGGCGTGAAACTCATGTGATATTAAAGCCCAACCGCCCGAGGACGACTCCCCGAATACACCCCCTCCACCCTCTGCTACTGTACAGACATGCGCAATCAGTCACTATCAAACCAGCCTGACCCACCCCTACACGACTTCACCAACCCACCCAATGGCTGACAAAAACACACCCACACCTGTATAGTCAGTCAGTAATGCCAATCAGGCCTGTTACACATCCTTCACACACTCCAGCCGTTACTATATATATACATCTGCCCATCCACCCTCAGAATTACTACTTACTCGCTCCATCATTCACTCACTCACTTACCCACTCACTTTTCCTCACTCACCTACTCTTCCTCACTCAATCACCCACTTTTACTCACTAATCAACATATTCTTCCTCACTCACCAACCATTTCTTCCTCACTCGCCCACTCTTCCTCACTCACTCACCTACTCTTCACTCACTCACCCACTCTTACTCATTCACTCACCCACTTTTACTCACTCACTGACCCATTCTTCATCACTCACCCATTCTTCCTCACTCACCCACTCTTCCTCACTCACTAACACACTCTCATTCACTCACTTACCCATTCTTCCTCACTCACCCACTCTTCCTCACTCACTAACACACTCTCATTCAGTCACTTACCCATTCTTCCTCACTCACCCACTCTTCCTCACTCAATCACCCACTTTGACTCGCTCACTGACCCATTCTTCCTCACTCACCCACTCTTCCTCACCCACTCTTATTCACTCACTTACCCATTCTTCCTCACTCACCAACTCTTCCTCACTCACCCACTCTTATTCACTCACTCACCCATTATTCCTCACTCAACCACTCTTCCTCACTCACGCATCCACAATTACTCACTCATTCACTCACTGACACTTTCTTACCCACTCTTACTCACTTTCTCTCTCAGTCTTCGTCTCTCATTCACTGATCCTTATCTACTGTTCCTCTCTCATTCACTCACGATTACTCACTCCCAACACTTCCTCACTCACTCATTACTCACTCACCCTACTCTTCTCCACTCCTTCCCGCAACTCTTACTCACTTATTCGCTCGGTCACTCACTCACTCACTCACTCACTCACTCACTCACTCACTCACTCATCCACTCCTTCATTCACTCAGCCACTGGAATTATTATGTAAATCCAGTCGCACCCCCCCCCCCCCACCCATCACCTTTCAATGTAATAATACTGGGTTCTCAGCCTCCAAGAACCATCTAACGCTGCTACTTGATGTGTAGAAACAGTGCATTGTGAACACCCTCTGAATGTACATACAACCGGCTGACAAGCATTCTCCAAAGTCTAATGGTTTATCTGAAAACAAAGACATATATATTCCCACACTTTACCATGTGAAGTGTCAATGTAAAGTGCCTGTCACACTATGCCGGAATGAGCAACGGACAGAATTGTTTAGTCCGGTGGTGATAAGTATCAAAATGTATTAAAATGTGTCAAAGTGTTGCGACATCAGGTCTAAGGCTGCCAGACGAACGGACATGAACCGGACATGAACCGGACATGAACGGATAGCCAATGGATGAAACGAAATCAAACTGGACAAGAACCGTAGATGTCAATCCGGCAGCATCCGTTCCTAGTATTGTGCATGTTCAAAACTTGTACGGACACAAACCAGACATTGTTCGTTTTCTGTCCGTTTCCCCCAATCCGGTGGGGTGTGACAGGGCCTTTAATGACTGCACACTTTTCATTGGAAAAGGATGCTCATATTTATAACATCAGGACAACATGGTCAGGTCAAATCCTCCCACTACAGAACCTTATTCTGGGTTTCGCTGGTTCCCCAGGAAAGACTGAACCTGTGAAGCATCATGACAGGTCGCAGCTTCAGATTACACGGCAGCAGTTGGGGTTGATGTCACTCCCACCCCATCCATCACTATAGACCCTATAATTTAAACTCACTTTGCATCTACAACCAAAATCCCACCTGATGACCAAACTTTATAGGATTATTGTCATCTGTTTGTTTCAAAAGTACATTGCAGTGAAATTATCCCAGCAAATATTTTATGTTAGACAAAATACTACTTTGTGTATGTGTACTCGCCACTCTCCCCCCCCCCCCCACCCCCACCCCCACCTTCCACCGTGTGAGCTGTAGCTGTGACCCGGCGTGCTGCGTCACAGCCTCCATCCTTCGTGAGGTACCAGCGGAACTTGGAACACACATTGAAATGAGCGGGCGTTGACCAGCATATTCCACGATGGCGACTAGGGTTCACCGGGTGCATAGTCTGAAACTCTATAGCGGACCTACCGGTACCCGCTGACGTCACCAAACTTAACGAGCTACTCACCTGAAACAGAAGAATTCACGGTCAGACAAAATAGCGTTTACATGTGTTGAACAGTGAAGTGAAAATGCATGATTGAGACTCAGGAGCCGTATTCAATTATGACGCTCCGAACCACTCGGGTGATCCGAGTCACTCAAGATTTCAAATAGAACACCACGAGGTTATCCTAAAAATACACGGGCCGTGTGCAAAACGATCCGACCCCAGTGCCCCACGTCTTGGCTTGGGGGTGCACGGAGCATGTGTGCTAGTGCGTGCGTGTGTCGTTGCAGCAATGGCACACAGGACGAGGAGGCATAAGTTGGGATAACATGGCTTTATCCCGGGCAGCCTCCGGGGGCTTTTCATTTGTGGTTTATGGTCAGCCGGCGATCTGAGAGCTGCAAGGAAGAATGTCATGTGGTGATCAGAGTCGGAGAGATGGGACTGGTATGAGTGGAGTGTGACATGTGAGCAAGGTGAGGTGAAGACAGAGCAACTAGCGGTAGCAGTAGTTGGTTAATCATGAGTAATCATTTTTTTATGAATAATACATTTATGATCAATTAATTAATACATTGTTAATTAAGCTCATTAAATTAATTTATGAGTAATATAATATGGTTTAAAATTGTGCGGTATGGGTGGGTGGGTAAAAAGAGAGTAGTGGTCAGTCTGGATGGGTGATGCGGAGTGACCATGGGTATGGAAAGAGCTGGTGCTTGTCAGCTCTTAGTGGGCTGTGATTGGCTGATGAACAAAGTGTGATAGTGGCAGGGAGTGAGTGAGGAGGGAGGGGCCAGTGTGAGTGATCGGCAGGATGTGTGTGTCCCCCCCCCCGCCGCCCCCCCCCCTCCGCCCCCCCCCCCCCCACACTGACGGGGGGGGCAGGCCCGCAAGACCCTGCAATGACCCCGAATGAGCACAAGCTCATTCATAACCATGCATTGCAAAGCTACTTTTATATTCTTTTTTTTATGTAAAGGACTATCCGGATTAAAATGGAGATATAGCTAAATTATGTAATCATAAAATACTTTAAATCCTATTTTGCTGTAGTTATATTGGTTAGTAAAAAAAAGAAAAAAGGTTTTGGATTAAGCCACCATTTTTTTTCTCACCCGGAGCACATTCGTTTATGCAACTTGAGGTTGCAGGATCTGCGCATGCACCAAAAAGTGGTTGGGATGACCCGAGTTGTTTAATGGATTACGGCCTTTGCGGACACCCAGTCTTTACCTCATAAGCGTCTTTGTATGGAGCAGAGATGCACGTGGTCTCCAGCAAAAAACACATGGAAATCAAGCCGCGAGTATTACATCAATGGAGAATTTCCTCAAAAACGCGGATCTTCTCCCATAGACTTAGCACTGTCAGGGAATTGCGGGAAAAATGCCAGAAGTCAGGTTTCAACTAAGTCTTGTTGTGACTGTATTATCGCCCATACCTAACGCATTCTTGTTTGGGTTTCATGTTCTAGCAACATCACATCTAAGGTCATATAGGAATGGGATTAAAACTACCAAAATTGATCTCATATACATCCTGCTTTAAACAAATATTGTTTTACATAAATCGGCAAATGAAAAGAATTGCGGAAATCCGAAACCGCGGAGACCTATCATCCCTGATGGAGATGTGTGTGTGGCAAGTGCGCCGACATATTCCAATCGTGTGAATGCGAAATGCCTGTCTGTGTCTTTGCGGCTTTGCCAGAGAACTGTGTTACACACCGCAGTCTACTCTTTAACCACACAATTGCGCCGTCCCATGATTCCAATTCCAAATAGAATAATACAAACCGACTGGGGTTTTACCACCGAGCTACATCGGAGGTCATATCAGTGAGGGGTTTTGTTTAATGACGCCTATAGAACACATTGATTGTTATCATCGGCTATTGGTCATTCTGACATATTTCTTTGGAGGGAAACCCACTGCTGCGACATAGGCTACTCTTTCCGATAAGCAGCAAGGGGTATTTTATATGCACTTTCCCACAGGCAGGACAGCACATACCATTGATGAACCAGTTGTGGACCACTGGTTCATATCCTCTCACTGATTCACGCAACATTGAGCCAACCAGACCTTGCCTTATAGTGTTGAACACCAGGAAAGGTACAGACAAGTTCCAACTTGTTAACCCTTTGGCTTAATTTAATAAGGCCGGGCATCGACCCCATGTC
>CM059188.1:32220649-32240195 GCA_030323885.1 Branchipolynoe longqiensis
AGAATGAGTGTGAGAAGATAGAGCGGAGAAGGAAGGGGGGAGGAAGAATAGGAGGAGGAAGAGGGGCAGAGAAGGCGGGGAGAAGATAGGAGCGGAGAAGGAAGGGGAGGAGGAAGAGGAGGAGGAAGAGGGGCAGGAGAAGGAGAGGGAGAAGATAGGAGCGGAGAAGGAAGGGGGGAGGAAGAATAGGAGGAGGAAGAGGGGCAGGAGAAGGCGGGGAGAAGATAGGAGCGGAGAAGGAAGGGGAGGAGGAAGAGGAGGAGGAAGAGGGGCAGGAGAAGGAGAGGGAGAAGATAGGAGCGGAGAAGGAAGGGGGGAGGAACAATAGGATGAGGAATAGGAGGAAGAGGCAGAGGAGGAAGAAAAGGCGGAGGATGGGGGGGGGTGAGAGGAGTAGGAGGAGTAGGAGGAGGAGGAGGAGGAGGAGGAGGAGGAGGAGGAGGAGGAGGAGAATGGTACGTCTTTGTTACCCACTTCCATCGTCTTGTTATCGGGTCATTATCGGGTGCCTGGGGCGTGCACCCCCCTCACCCACCCACCCCCTCACCCTCCCCGCCTGTCTTTGTGCCGTCACGGTCCAACAACTGTTTGCATTACATACAAGCCGGCACCGCCTCGTCTTGTCGTGCAGGGATCTGGGGAGAGCGGAGGCACTCACGGCTCCCTGCTGCAGCTCGCAGCATCCGTATGGCGCCAATGTGCCTCCGTCAATGGTTGAGGGGAGCGGGACGTAGCTCAGGCGGTGGAGTGTCCACCTGTGAAGGTTTGGGTCATCCGATCGATCCTGTGCAGTGGACACATTTGCAGTTTGGGCTATTTTCCCTTCCAACCAGTGGTCCACAACTGGTTCATCAAAGGCTGTGGTATGTGCTGTCCTGTCTGTGGGAAGGTGCAAATAAAAGACCCCTTGCTGCTTATCGGAAAGAGTAGATAGACTATGTGGCGTCAGCAGGCTTCCTCCAAAGAAATATGTCAGAATGTCCCTATGATTGACGTAAAATAGCCGATGATGAAATTCAATGTGCTCTAGAGGCATCGTTAAATAAAACAAACTTTCCACCAATGGTTCGTTGGATGGTTGTTGGAGTTTTACGTCCTGGCAACATCTAAGGTCATATCAGGACAGGTCCAGACTTGTGACAGTGTGCACTCATGGTGACTTTATAGTGCTGCCCCATTTGGAAACCAGGCCACCAGCACCATGACCTGATATCCCACTCAGTCACTGAGCCAACCAGTCCTTGCCCTATCCTAATAATGCCAAGCGCCTGGCTAGGAAGCAACAAGTATCAATTTTTAAGTCATTGGTTTGACTCGGCCTAGGAAGGGACAAGTATCAAATTTTAAGTCATTGGTTTGACTCGAACACATGGGTTCTAATCCCACGATCTACCAACAAAGGGAAACGGACGCTTAACTCATTCGGCCATCCCGTCTGGTCCTCCATCAATCGTACATGCATGTATGCATGTATGAATGTATGTATGTACGTATGTATATATATATATATCCTCCAGTGCGACTGACACTGGTCTACATCCGGTGGAGGCAAAGAGGGTAGGCGGAGCCAGCGGTACAGTGCTGGTCTTACGGAGTATAACAAATAATAATAATAATTAACCCTTACGTATCTTTATACTCGCATAATTCGTTATCCATTACATATATATATATATACATGGTCTAGGATATGCAAGCACATCATTTATATATTATGCATCAGGTATAAATAGCCGACGAGGAGTTAGTGATGCAAGGCATGTATGTGTGCGTACGTGTGTGCGCGTGCGTGTGCGTGTAGGTTGGGCGGGACAGAGTGTACGAGAGTGGCACGGCGGGGTTGGTGGTGGCCAGAGGTGGGGCGACAACTTTATGACAGCTTTGTGTGTAGATCGATCGGCCACAGAGGGTGTTGTAACAGTTGGCAGGGCACACAAAGCTCCTTGTCCAGGGTGCGGGGCCGCGCCTTCCTAACAAGTCGCCGCCCCCTCCAGCAAACACAGCGAGTTAAAACTTCACTCACACAAATATATTGTGTCTTCACGCAGCTTGATATCGCGGTACCCAACCCCAGACGTACGCATCAGGAAATATAGATCGTGTAAATAGTGCATGGTCAGAAGACCAATGCACTTTAGTGTTTGAAAAAATACACTTTGTTTGATGAATAAAAATTATATTTGGAAATATATACATAGTTTATTTGGAAAACTATACTCATTTATATGTATAGTTCTCCAAATATAATATAATTATGTAGTTTATTTCGAAACTATGCATATAATCCGACCGTCTGAGCGGGACTGGCAGCAGTAGTGACCAGACACAGCTGGTATCAGGGCGGTCAGGAGCCACACACAGGTGGCAGACTAGTGGAGGATGAAGGAACTAGACTAGGCAGCAGCACAGTGGTAGTACTAACTCAATGAACTAGTACAGTAGGAGTAACTAATCACATGACAGTACAGGATGTAGTAACTAATATAGAGAACCGCTAGGTGGTCGTGTCCTTGTTTATATTCCCATAATAGATTATAGAGCACATATATATATATATATTATTCCAAATATAATTCCTATTCACCGAACAGATTTACATATATATATATATTTAACTATATACATATCTAGAAATTATATTTGAAAAACTATATATGTACTTTATTTATAAAACTATACACATTTATATATATAGTTCTCCAAATATAATATGTAGTTTATTTGGAAACTATGCATATATATATATATATATAACTATATATATATATATCTAGACGGGATGTCCAAATGAGTTAGAGCGTCCGTCTCCCGTGTTGCTAGATCGTGGGTTCGAACCCTGGCCGAGTCAAACCAATGACTTAAAAATTGATACTTGTTGCTTCCTAGCCTGGCGTTCTGTATTATTAGGTTAGGGCAAACTCTGGTTGGCTCAATGTCAGGATAATGTGACTGAGTGGGATATCAGGTCATGGTTTTGGCAGCCTGGCCTTCCAGTGGGGCAGCACTATAAAGTCGCCATGAGTGCGCACTGTCACAAATCGGTACCCGTCCTGATATGACCTTAGATGTTGCTAGGGCGTAAAACAAAAACAAACAAACATCTAGAAATTATATTTGGAAAACTATATGTAGTTTATTTAGAAAACTATACAAATAAATATATATAGTTTGACAAATATAAGTTATAGATATATATATATATGGATATATACATACAAACTCAATCGCCCATAAATAGCACACATACAGAATAACAAAGAGGTGCGGATCCCCGTGGTGTGTGTACATTATGCTACCAGCCTTGTGTGGCTCATCACACTGAGGATGCCTTGGTACGGCGAGTTGCTGGTAACACGCGCCCTTGTTGGAGGGTAGGTGGACATGCAATGGTGCTGTCACCTGCTGGCTTTAGCCACACCAGGGATTACCAACTAATCAGCGACTCTACCCTTCACTGCACTCGGCAAACCACAAACTCTACCCCCAGCACACTGGTGGAACATGGCGAGCACACGGCGAGCACACGGCGAAAACACTGCCAACATACAGACAATACACGGACAGCACATGGCATAACACCGACATCAGAGGACAGCACACAGCCAGCACAGGACAGCACACGGCCAGCACACGGCCAACATACAGACAACACACCAGAAACGCACTGCCAGCACATGGTCAGAACACCAGCAGCATATCGACAGCACATGGCCAGCACCCGACCAACATACAGACAGCACACGGACAGAACACCGACAGCACACGGGAAGCTCACCAGAAACACACTGCCAGCACACTGACAACACATGGACAGAACCCCAGCAGCATACCGACAGCACACGGGCAGCACACGGGAAGCACATCGCGAGGAGTAGAACGCCGACGCTGGCGCTCGGCGCGCCGACTCCGGCCAACCAGAAACGCTGGGTTGACACGAGGGCAGCGTCTCTCAGTTCGAGTCAGGGGCGTGTTAGTACGGCGGGCTCCGGGCACCTGGGCACCGCACGTGTGCGTGACCGTCTCCAGGAGCTGTTGCCGCCGGCGAACAGCGGTCCAGGCCTGCTACACAGGCCTGCTGGTGACCAGTCTACTCACGGATCATCGTCACCCAGAGCACACACAAGCTTTGTTGCTGTAAGTTTTTGGTGTGGGTTAAACACTATGTTTGATATTGTCAGTGTTCTAGTCACGACAGTTCATTGCGGTGGTTTAGATGGGTAAGAGGTAGTGGTAGGTTGTGTACACTATTAGAAAGACTTCGGGGACATAAGTATTGGTTGATGAAGGGACAGGTTTTGCGGCAATGTATATAGTGGAGAAAGTGAACGGTGATTCTGTAGTAGACCGGGTTTGCAGCCACCATCAGTCACTGCCATTGGCTGCAGCCAATACTACCCACACCTCACACACAGTGTTACACTACACCAGACTACACTACTCACACCTCACACCAACCACATGGTTAAACTATATTACACTGCACACTGCATCCAACACGACCCACACCTCACACACAGTGTTACACTACACTACACTACACTACCCACACCTCACACCAACCACACAGTGCTACACTACACAACCTGCACATACTCCCCGTTCACCCTCACCACCCACTCCCAGCCTGGCAGCATCACTACCCGCCACCTTGCTATTAACACTCTACCCTTAAAGTTGATCCCCAGGTTACTGTACACATATCATCCTCAAAATGACAATGGTTTTCTCTCCATCATTCCCCCACCCCTCAACTCTCATATGCACCCCTTCCCAGCCTCTCCTGTCTCCCTAACTCAAAGCCTCATCCACATCCACACCAAATCGGCGTATCTCCCTACAACACAGTAACACCATAATCCTAACAGTAACACCATAATCCTCTACCAGCTCACTACCCAAGGCTCCCCCCCCCCAAACCCCAGTCTCTAACCCAGATTTACGTCCTGGCAACATCAAAGGTCATACCAGGACGGACACCGACTTGTGACAGTGCGCACTCATGGCGACTTTATAGTGCTGCCCCACTGGGAAATCAGGCCACCAACACCATGACCCAATCACATTATCCTGACACTGAGCTAACCAATTTGTGCCCTGCTCTATTAATGCCGAGCACCAGGCTAAGAATTGACAAGCATCAATTTTAGAAGTCATTAATGTGACTCGACTGGGAACCAAACTCCCGACCTTCCGCACACGAGGCCCGCGCTCTACCGATTCGGCAACCGCGCCCGGTTCTAACCCAGTCTCTGCAACCCTCTCCATCTTTCCACCCCCAACCTTTCCTCCCCACTCACTCACCTGCGGGCTACAGGCGTGCCAGTGTGTGGGGGGCCGTGACACGCCGTGGAGGAGCGCCCTTCCTCCGGGCGGCCTCACGGGGCCGTGCCAGCAGGTTGACGGCTGCTGGAGAAGGCCGGGCTAGCCTCGGGGCGGCGTGTGAGGGCGGGGAGGCGGGCAGGGTGGGGAGGGGGAGGGCCCTGGCACCGGCTTCACGGGAGGCGGTGCCCGAGGCCCCCAGGCGTATAGGTGGTCACTGGGTCCACCAGCCAACACGCCCGGCCCGGCAGCCTTCACCGGGCGTGCGGCCTGCTTTACTGCCCAGCCGCTCCCCCCCCCCCCACCCCTACTACCAGCTCCACCACACCTTCTCAACTTTTCACTTTCTCCACCTACCGCATATAAAAATAAAAAAAATCCAAGCGCCACCAGTCATGAGCATGGGTAGGTCCAGGCAATACATCGAATTTGATGTAATAAAATATATAACAAAATAATTCCCTTCCACGCCTTTATACTCGCATATTGCGTTATACATGATATATGTATATAAATATATGCATAACAATATAAAAATAATTCCCTTCTGTATCTTTATACTCGCAGAAAACATTATATATCATATATATATATATATATTCGTATTAATAATAACCAGTGTATATGTGTACATATAATACTATTATATGTACACATATACACTGGTTACATATGAATACATACATTTGAATACATATGTATAAAAACACATATTTACATATATACACATGTATTATAGTATGAATATATTATATATGTATATGTGATGCATAACGTATTGTATGACTATGAGTATAAAGATACGGAAGGGAATAATTATTATATAAGATCCAACACTGTGCCGGTGGCGCCGCCTTCAGTGCTTGACCTTTACATTTAAATTAACCTCAAATCCCCCATAATGCATTAACAGTGGGTGGACATGTGTAACTAACGGACACACGGTGACTATGGCGGTTATCTCAGCTGTGCGCGTGGTGTGATGAGAGGTGTGATACAATACATATCAGGTGTGATTAGTTATCTATATACTAGTTATGTAAGTTTAACTTAGGGGAGGGGTTCAGTCATGCGTGACTTTTATGTTTTTCATGGTTTTGATGGTTTAATAAAATGTTGATAAATCTAAACCGCTGTCATGTTCTGCGATAAACTATGGATGCGTGCTACTTTATGTGTGGAGAATAGGGGATGGGGGAGGTCTGGAAACGTAGTGCACTCTTGCACGAGCATAAACAAATTTGAAAAATTGCCATACTTTTCAAAGAAATTTACATTAGCTTGATGGGTATCTTACTGTTTTAAATAGCTTTGATTATAAATGGCCACTGGCACTTTAACCTAATTTCCCACTCAGTCACATTATCCTGATACTGAGCTGGCCAGTCATTGCCCTATTCTAGTAATGCCGAGAACCAGGCTAGATCGCGACAATTATCAATTTGGCAAGTCATCGGTTTGATAAGTCATCGGTTTGACTCAGCTGTGATTCGAACTCCGGACCTTCCGTACAGGGGAAGCCTGCGCTCTACTATTCGGCCACCACATTCGGTCATAATCTCCGTTAGCAACCCCATCCCTACCACACAGTGGTGTGTGTGTGCGTGTGTGTGGGTGGAGGGAGCGGTAGGGCATGAGTCTTTTGCAGGTGTTGGGAGGGGGGGCGGAGTTGGGGGTGTTAAGGAACACAGGGTAAATCTGGGAGGAAAGCAAGCACCCCTCCCCCCCCCCCCACACACACCATACACCCAACGCCGCCTGGCGGGCCCCCGTGCGTCTTATATGTCACGGCAGGTACCTGGCCGCCGCCGCCTGCTGCGGTTGGATCTGGCCAATCTGGGGCACCGGATCTATACCCCAGTGTTGCGCGCGCACCATCAAAAAGTGCACAGTTACCGCCAGCGCCACAAAGCGCTGCGGCTTACGTTGGATCATTACCATTGTCGGCATGGTAATACCCCCCCCCCTCCCTCTCACATTCATCTACCACCCCCCACACCCACCACTACCACCCCCGCCACCACCACGGGCACCACTTCACACATTACCGTAAACCATGTGATTATTTATACCGATGCATCTATTCCCCGCTTGATTTGGTCACAGTTATCTGTCACACCATCTAAAGCAAACCCAGAGCTAGTTATATGTGTGTGTATATATATATATATATATATATATATATGAGTCAGGATCACGAAAAGAGGCCAATTGGGGAAAGTTATCGGCGTCGAGCATTGGATGTCGGCGTCGATCGGTATAATTTTAATTTAGCATTGACAGAGGTGTTGGAAAGTCCTTAAATTTATCCTGAATGTAAAGGTCAAGAAAATACAACAACCTTATTTGTTTCTAGGATAATTTAATATAAAACAAAGAAATGCACTACACTTTAAGAATTGCGATGCCAACAGCTGTTAAAGTTGTCGGCGTCGATCATTGGATGTTGGCGTCGATCGGTATAATTATAGTTTAGCATTCACAGAGGTGTTGGAAAGTCCTTAAATTTATCCTGAATGTAAAGGTCGAGAAAATACAACAACCTTATTTGTTTCTAGGATAATTTAATATGAAACAAAGAAATGCACTACACTTTTAAGAATTGCGACGCTGACATCTTCAATTGACCGCCAATTGGCCCATTTTCGTGAGGCTGACACATTTTCGTGAGGCTGACATATATATATGCGCCCCCAACCCCCACCACTACCACGACCACCACCGCCACGGGCACCACTCCACACGTTACCGTAAACCACGTGATTTATTTATACAAATGCACCCGCTCTAATTAGTCACAGCGATCAGTTACACAATTTACAGCAAACCAGAGCTGTATATAAATAAACAGATATATATATAGACACGCATCACAGACGCCCGTAGAATATTACCGAGCGGAAACTACATTCATTCGTTTTAATCCATTCAACCATTCTTAGAAATATGCGAAATTTGACAATGGATTGAAATTGATTAAAACAATAAATTAAATTAAATTGTACAAATAGGGAAGGTGAATCCGGCATTGTGGAGATAGGTGTGCATGTGTTCTTTGCACACCTGACGTTCCTTACAGCTCGTCGTTTAGCTCCGGGCTGCTTCGACGCCTCACCCCACTACTCATCACACACACCCTCCCCCCACCCACCCCGCACCCCCACACCCCACCCCGCCTCCACCGACAACCTCCGCAGCCACCACTAGCATTCTCTGGCGGTCTGCTCGGACTCAACCGCAGCCCGACGTCAACACAAACCACAAATTAATGCACACCTCGAATGAAGGTTATATATATATATATATATATAGTTATAATTTATCACGTGTATATGTATTTATGTTTATATGTATACAGTATATTATGCATCTATAGTATATGTGTATATATATTATATGTATATTGTATATATATATAGGTACGTACATATATACGTACATATATAATAAATGATATATCATCTATATAATATATTATTATCGTATATTATGTTATATATACTTTATATCATACCGATATATATATATATGTTTGTTATATGTATGTATACTATAAAGAATATGTATACATGAGTCAGCCTCACGAAAATGGGCCAATTGGTGGTCAATTTAAGATGTTGGCGTCGCAATTCTTAAAGTGTAGTACATTTCTTTGTTTCATATTCAATTATCCTAGAAACAAATAAGGTTGTTGTATTTTCCCTACCTTTACATTCAGGATAAATTTAAGGACTTTCCAACACATATGTCAATGCTAAACTATAATTATACCAATCGACGCCGACATCCAATGCTCGACGCCGACAACTTTCCCCAATTGGCCGATTTTCGTGAGTTTGACTCATATATATATAGTGTATATATCGAAATATATATATACTATATATATATAAACACTATCGGACTGGCGGAGATCTGAAACCGCGACACCGGCTCCATGACAACAGCTCCTGGCGGCCCAAGGCCCGCTCCACCCCGGCGCGCCAACCAGGCAGGCACTACCCTCCGCACGGCCTTGCCGCGGCGAGAGGGTTAACCCGAGATTGTCGCGCTCTAATAAGGCGCGCCTTGTTTTTGCCATGTGAACAGCTGTCGCTCGCCGCGCCCCCTCCAGGGCAAAGTCGCCGTCCTTTAAAGTTTTCGCGGGCAGAAGGTGAAACTTTGCAGCAAAATACAAAAGATGAAAGGCGCGCCGCCGTGGGCGAGGGTAACGGTTAGACAATGGGCCGGCAGAGGCGCGGCCGGGGCCGGGGCCGGGGCCGGGGCCGGGGCCGGGGCCGGGGCCGGGGCCGGGGCCGGGGCCTGGGCCTGGGCCGGGGCCGGAGCCGGTGGGGATCCACCGGGTCGGCGTTACCGACGACTCACCCGCCGCCCCTCCCCTCCCCCCCCCCCCCCGTGCACATTACTCCCTAGTAAGTGAAACCTGTAGGATACAACGTGCACAACACCCGCAATGTCGTCTGCCAGCCTGAAAAATGGCGCCGTTTCTAGATAGATATAAGCCTGCCTAATGACAACAGAGGCGGTTCTAGTTTGGCCCGAATACTGACTGCTGGCTAAGTGTTGCAGCGTACATCCCGCACGACGGGTCTAGAGATTATAGATGGCGCCTATGTGGTGGTAGGAGGCACCTGGAGGCGAGCCGCAAACACATGCCCGAACGGCACTAGTGCAATATGCACGGCACCCATAGATGGGATGGATAATTTATATATACATGTATGTATCTACATCCGTATGTAGGCCCTATGTACCTATGTATGTATGTATGTATGTATGTATGTATGTATGTATGTATGTATGTATGTATGTATATGTATGTAATGTATGCAATGTATGTATGCACACGGCCGTATGTATGTACATGTATGTAGGTACGTATGTATGAACATACATGTATGTATGTTATGCATATACAATGCGTATATAAAATATCGACATATATATATAATATATATGTATGTATTGAAATAACTATATAAAACACATACACATATATATCATATAACACATATGCATATATTATATAAAATATGTATAGGCACACATGTGTATAAAATACGTTATATCATATATAACGTACATATATACACATGCATACACACATACATACATACACACATACACACATACATACATACATACATACATACATACATACATACATACATACATACATACACACACACACACACACACACAACACAAACAATAGTAAAATCCAAAGTGCTATTAATAATATCAGTGGTTAACTCCTTTACATCTTTACCGACATGCTGCTCAGCAGAAAACCAGACCAATTCCCAGTCCGGGACAGGCCGGAAGTTGTTTCCGCTAACTCCCGCCCACAATGCACAGGTTCGTGGCGCGCAGAAACCCTGATTATACAAATGGGGCTATATGCCAGTATGATTGTGCCTTAACGCAGTCAGACCCTGAGTAGACCGCCGACTATACACGGTCCGGGTGACGTCGGCCTGCCGACGATCGCCCTCCGACCCGCCGACCTTACGGCGCGTGAAACCGCCCCTATTATCGCCCACTTCTTTGACACTGCCCGATTAGTTTTTATTGAGGCAGCGTCGCCATTACCGCCCGCCGCCTACATCCAGGGGCGCCCGGGCGCCGCGCCCTGGGGATTTATAAGACAGCGGGCGCCAGCCACGCACAAAGCCGGCTGTCACCCGCAGGAGGCGGCGGGCCGGCTGCGGGGTCGAGCCCGGGATCGGCAGCCCGGGCTCCGGCGCTATGGAGGCCGGTAGGCGGGCGGGCGGGGTCGACGCGCCGACGCTACTCCTGGGCGCTTAAGGCGCTTGGTGGGTGTTTGTGAGATGGATGGCGGGTGGTTAGTGGGAGGTGTGGGGTTAGTGGGAGGGCGGAGGGTGATGGGTGGTGAGTGGTGGGTGGTGGGTGTTTAGTGAGAGGTGGTTACTGGGAGTGGGAGGTGGGTGGTGGGAGGTGGTAACTGGGCGATGGGAGTTGGGTAGTGAGAGGTGCTTTCTGGGAGGGGGGAAGTGGGTGTTGGTTAGTGGGTAGTGGTTAGTGACAGGTAGGTTGTGGGAGGTGTTTGATGGGAAGTGAATGGTGGGTGGTGGGAGGTGGCAACAGGTTAGTGGGAGGTCGTTAAGGGGTTAGTGGGTGGTGGGAGGTGGGTGGCGGGTTGTTGGAGGTGGGTGCCAGGAGGTGGGTGGTGGTTAGTGAGAGGTGGGTGGTGGTTAGTGAGAGATGGATGGCGGGGTGTGGGTGGTGGTTAGTGGGTGGTGGATGGCGGGAGGTAGGTGGCGGGAAGTGTGTGGTGGTGAGTGGATGGTGGTTAGTAGGAGGTGGGTGGTGGGTGGTGGGAGGTGGGTGGTCGGAAGTGATCAAGGTCTGATCAACATGTCGGAATGATGATGGATGCCCTACTGAGGTTATCGGAGTTTCAAAGCTTTTAAGAATCAATCTGGGTATTAGACCCTGGAAGAGAGGAAGGCACCTGTATTAAGTAAGTAGCCTGTTAAGGTGTTAGGGTACATCCACCCATACCTTCCACACACTTTACATCACTTCTAGTATCACACATTAGAATGGTAAACCACCAATTACTGCAAAGTATACCAGAACACCTACGTGCTCCCCCCCCCCCCCTCACCCTGCCGCTTCCCCTTGAACACCCCCCCCCCCCACCCTTCCCTCCCTGAGTACTCCCTCGTTAATAGACGATAGACTGTAGACCTAGAAACCCTATCGCGTCAAGCACCACCTCGGCACCTTCCCCATCACCTATTTCAAATCGGGGGCAATGACCACTGCGTCGCCGCATCGCCGGAAGTCGGCCACGCACTTGCGGCCACGCCATCTTCGGGGAGCTTGATGGGAGATAGCGATTCATCTGTACGGAAATCACGGGGCTCTCACACCCTTGCCCCCCCCCCCCCCCACGCCCCCGCCTCCATCCCGCATCCTCCCCGGCCCTCGCCCTCGACTTCACCTCCTCACCACCGCTCTCGACTTCACCTCCTCCCCGGCCTCCGTCCTAGCCCCAGCCCTAGCTCCAGCCCCCCGCCCCGTCCCCGAGGTCCTACGGCCCGAAGGTCGGAGCGAGAGGAGCGGTGCAGCATGGCGCGAGGCAGGCATCGGCGAGAAGGGAGGAAGGAAGGTGAGAGCGGGTGGCCAGCTAACTCGCCACCCAGCCCAGCCCGCCGCCCGGCCCAGCCCGCCGCTCCGGCCCCGCGCGGCCGGCTCGGGGCGTGAGCGGGGTGACAAAACGCCGCCCTGCTTTGTAGTCCGACAAAAGGCGGGCGCCGATAGGCGGCGCATCTCCCCCGGCCGGGGATCCAGCCTTTTGTTGGGGCGGGGAGGAGAGAGGATGGGGGTGGAATTCAAACAGCCGCCGCGCAGCCTCCGCTGGGCCAGGGCACCCCGGCACCCCGGCACCCCGGCACCCCGGCACCCCGCCATGTGGGTCCATCTCCCCTTCTCCTTCCCCACCCCTCCAGAATCACCTCCCTTTCCCCCCGCAGTCCACACACAGCGTGCACGGGGCCAAACCACAATGCGGGAAGGGCGCCATGTAGGCGATCGGGAGGCGGGGATTTGGCGGTATGCGAGGAGCGGGGGGCGGAGGGAGAGGGGATGAGAGGGGAGGAGAGGGGAGGATAGTGGAGAGGGGGAGAGAGGAGGTGGAAAGGGGAGGGGTAGTGGGAGTGTGAGGGGAAAGGGGGAAGAGGAGGGGGATAGAAAGGGGAGAGGAAGGGGGAAGAGGAAGGGGGAAGAGGATGTGGTCGGAGGGTGAAGGGGGGGGGGGGAGGAGTGGTCAGGGGGCGAGGAGGGGATGGGGGGGGGGAGGTGGTGGCACGCTTGCATTGCAATTACGGGGCGGTGGTGTCGACGTGAAATGGAGCCGGGGTGAGGCGGGGCGCGGTATGAGCGTGACGGGCGCAGAGGCGCCGCCTGCCGGCATTAAAGCGCACCCAGCGGTGGGCGGGGTTATGTAAGCGGGCGTGTTAGGGTGTGGAGCGCGGGGTGAAGGCGGAATCACTGAGTAAGTACTAAGTAATACAGGATAGCGGCAGGGCTACCGGAGAAGGCGCATTGCACACACCTGGTATTACGCACATGACACAACGCAAACAGCGATTCTCACAGCAAAGCAGAGTACTACCCCCCCCCCCCCCACACACACACGTTCTTTGGCGTATCACGCAATACACTCAGTCTGCATGTACTCATCCATATTACAGAAGTATATATATCTGTGTATATATATGTATATGTTATATAAAATATATACACATATATACAATATATACATATTTATACATATATATATATATATACATGGGTATATGTATATATATATATATACATATATATACATGGGTATATGTATATATATATATATATATATACATATATATATATATATATTATATATATATATGTTATATATCCAGTGTGTGCGGTGCGAGGGGGGGGGCACCCGATTAAAATTACCCCGACAGCTGGTAGTGGGGGGGGGGGCACTCCACCACAGCGCCTATGGAGGAATAATAGTGATACGTTAACGTTCCCCTGGCATTTATACTTGTACAATGCGTTATACATCACACACATATATACCGCCTGCCCTGCAGTACACACACATTACCTAGCTACATTTAAACAAGCACGCAACACATGTCACCAGTCTGTAAGTTAACCCTTCGCCGCCCAAACCACAAACAACACACGACTGCCTATATCAGACCACCCCGGCCACAGTGATCGGCCACCATGCACTGACCACTCACTGACCGCACTACTGCAGGTGACCCGCCGCCCGCCGGCCAATCCGCCCGATTGGTTGGCGGGGAGGGTGGACGGCCGGGTGGATGGTGGAGGCAGGCCGGGTGCTGACTGACGGCTTTGTTCCACTTGACTGTGAATCATAACACCCCGAACACCTCGCGTCGGCGCCGGCGTCCATCAGTGGAATTACTTTCTCGGCGGGGCGGCGCGGGGTGGGGCGGCGCGGGGCTGGGCATGGTGGGGTTGGGGAGAGACGGGGTGGGTCGTGCGGGGCGGGGCGGCCCGGGGTGGGGCGGGGCTGGGCATGGTGGGGTTGGGGAGAGACCGGCTGGGTCTTGCGGGGCTGGGCGGGGCTGGGCGGGGCTGGGCGGGGCTGGGCATGGTGGAGTTGGGGAGAGACGGGGTGGGTCGTGCGGGGCGGGGCGGCGCGGCGTGGGGAAACGCGGGGCGAGGCGCGGAGCAGGGCGGAGCTAGGCGGGCGGGACTGTGGGGCGATGCGGGGCGGGGTGGGGAGAAGCTGGCACGGGCAGGCGGTCAGGGCCTTGTGCAGCCGAGTCACCGCTCCACGGCGCCCGCCCGCCCGCCCGCCCGCCCAGCGCCCCACTCAGAGTCCATCACTTTCATCGCCCTAACGCCGACACCGCCACCATCTCATCAGGCCCGGCCGCATCTGGCGACACGCATTAATATCCCTGCAATCTGGTGCACCGACCCCTGCAGCCCTGCTCACTCACCCTTCCCCCTACACACCCTGCCCCCAACCCCACCCCCACCCACCAACCCACCCATCCACCACCCACGCGGGTGTTGATTTTCTTCCAGTAGTATCATTAAATCTGCCGCGCAGTGTTGCCTTGTCGGCGCAATTTACTAAATTGGTTCGAGTCGGGTGTGTGTGTGTGCTGGCGGGCTGGTGCGGGGCCTGCAGTGTGTGCAGTGTGTGTATTGTGTGTAGTGTGTAGTGTGTGTAGTGTGTGCACTGTGTGTATTGTGTGCAGTGTGTGCAGTGTGTGTATTGTGTGCAGTGTGTTTAGTGTGTGTATTGTGTGTAGTTTGTGTAGTGTGTGCAGTGTATGCAGCATGTGCATCATATGCAGTGTGTGTAGTGTGTGTAGCATATGCAGTGTATGCAGCATGTGCAGTGTGTGCAGCATATGCAGCGTGTGCAGTGCATGCAGTGTATGCAGTGTGTGTAGTGTGTGTAGTGTGTGCAGCATGTGCAGTGTGTGTAGTGTGTGCAGTGTGTGTATTGTGTGTAGTGTGTGCAGTGTGTTTAGTGTGTATTGTGTGTAGTTTGTGTAGTGTGTGCAGCATATGCAGCATGTGCAGCGTATGCAGTGTGTGTATTGTGTGTAGCATATCAGGGATGAAAGTGGTCTCCGGGAAAAAAAGCGGAAATGCTGATATTCTCCCATAGTCTTAGCATTGTCAGGGAATCGCGGAAAATTCCCGGAAGTCGAGTCTCATATATATTGGTGTACGCTGATAGTGCTGCTGCGTTGGAAGCATTTATCAGTAGTATACGCTGATTAGTAGTGCCTATAGGTTGATCGTGCTGCAGGATTGCACTAGGTACAGGACAAATCCCGGAAATCCGCGAAATCGCGGAGATCTTTCATCCCTGCATATGCAGCATGTGCAGCACATGCAGCGTGTGCAGTGCGTGCAGTGTGTGTAGTGTGTGCAGTGTGTGTAGTGTGTGTAGTGTGTGCAGTGTGTGTAGTGTGTGCAGCGTGTGCCGTGTGTGCAGTGTGCAGCATATGCAGTGTGTGTAGTGTGTGCAGCAGTCCGTGGTGCTGGGAGGGGGGGAGGGGAAATGGGAGGGGGGGGGGTAGTCTGCTGTGGCAACGCTCACGGGGTTTGCTCTAGAATGGCGAGGCAGACGTCAAAGTCCAGCCTCAGTGTGGTCAGACGCACACGGCCAGTTCAGTATACTACTCATGTGCACAGTGACATAACGCCGTGGCACCACCAGCTTCACGCTAGATGGGCGCCGACGGGCCTCTCTCCCAGCAGCAGTAACAGCAGTGGAAGAAACAGCAGCAGCAGCAACAACAGCAGCAGAAACAGCAGAAATGTGGTCACGTCGGGATATGTCAGTCTAGTTAACAACACAATCTAATCGGGAACTGTGTATTGATTCCTAAATCATAGTGCAGTGTGAAGAGTGTGCAGTGCCGTGTGGCCAGTGTATGTAGTACAGAGTGACCAGTGTATACAGTGCACACAGCAGTGTATGCAGTGTTGTGACCAGTGTATACAGTGCACAGTGCACAGATCAGTGTGTGCAGTGTTGTGACCCGTGTATGTAGTGCAGTGTGACCAGTGTATACAGTACACTGACTATTGTGTGCAGTGCAGTGTAACCAGTGTATACACTGCAGTGCAACCAGTATATATACTGGACTGACCAGTATGTGCAGTGTCATGACCAGTGTATGCAGTGCAGTGTGACCATTGTATACAGTACACTGAACAGTATGTATGTGCACACTGGTGTGACCAGTGTATGTAGTGCAGTGTGACCAGTGTAAGTAGTGCAGTGTGACCAGTGTATACAGTACACTGACTAATGTGTGTACAGTGCAGTGCAACCAGTGTGTACACTGCACACACCAGTATAAGCAGTGTCATGACTAGTGTATGCAGTGCAATGTGACCATTGTATACAGTACACTGAACAGTATGTATGTGCACACTGGTGTGACCAGTGTATGTAGTGCAGTGTGACCAGTGTAAGTAGTGCAGTGTGACCAGTGTATACAGTACACTGACTAATGTGTGTACAGTGCAGTGCAACCAGTGTGTACACTGCACACACCAGTATAAGCAGTGTCATGACTAGTGTATGCAGTGCAATGTGACCATTGTATACAGTACACTGAACAGTATGTATGTGCACACTGGTGTGACCAGTGTATGTAGTGCAGTGTGACCAGTGTATACAGTACAATGACTAATGTGTGTACGGTGCAGTGCAACCAGTATGTACACTGCACACTCACCAGTATGTGCAGTGTCATGACTAGTGTATGCAGTGCAATGTGACCATTGTATACAGTACACTGAGCAGTAGGTATGTGCACAGTGGTGTGAGCAGTGTATGCAGTGCAGTGTGACCAGTGCATACAGCACACTGACTAGTGTGTACAGTACAGTGTACCCAGTGCATACAGTACACTGACCTGTGTGTAGAGTCCAGTGTGACCAGTGTATACAGTACACTGACATGTGTGTACAGTGCAGTGTGACCAGTGTATACAGTACACTGAGCAGTATGTATGTGCACAGTGGTGTGAGCAGTGTATGCAATGCAGTGTACCCAGTGCATACAGTACACTGACTTGTGGGTACAGTGCAGTGTACCCAGTGCATACAGTACACTGACTAATGTGTACAGTGCAGTGTGACCAGTGTATACATTACACTGACCTGTATGTACAGTTCAGTGTGACCAGTGTACAGTAAATCTTTAACGAGTGCATCAGTATCTAAGACAGATATTTAGGATACAATCTAGGTAAGTGCTTTGGTGAGGGGAATTTGATGCTTTCATCCGTCTATATGCCCAAAGCTTTAAAGACGGGCCAGATACACACGAGAGACAGAGGAGAGAGGAGAGAGAGAGAGAGAGAGAGAGAGAGGGAGAGAGAAAGGGAGAGAGGGAACGAGCTAGAGAGAGAGAGAGAGAGAGAGTGAGAGTGAGATACGAGAAAGACGAGAGAGATAGAGGTGAAATATCAGGGTGAGAGAGGAGGGAGAGGGGGGGGGTAGGGGGGGGGGTGAAGGGGGAAGGGAGGGAGAAGATGCGGGTCAGACAGATGGGGGCAGAGACAGAGAGAAAAGGAGAGAAAGAGAGAGAGAATGACAGAAGTTAAGCGAGATTGAGAGAAACAGCGTGGGGATAGGGGAGAAGAGAGAAAGCGCTGTAACACCACAAAGCCACCAGGTACCCGCCACCACCATTTATTAAACTACTCATAACCACACATTTGAACCCCTCAACACGTCACAACAACCACGCCCACCCACAGAGAGGGCCACACTTGAACCACTAACTCTGACACATTTAATAGTGTACATCCCCCCTCGCCCCACCCACCCACCCTCCAACGTGTACCACGTACTGCCAGCCTTAGCTTACAGCGACCCTCAGTGGCGTAATACCTGCTCTCACGCTCCATAATTAGTACGCAGGTGTGTGTATGGGGGGGGGGGGGGGGGGTGGGGGGGGAGGGAGATGTTCCGGCTGCCCCTCCCCACCCACCAAAGCGCCCCCCCCCCCCCTGGCTGTACACGTGTACGCCCGACCTGTAGTAGCCGTGTCTACTGCACACTACGCTGTGCCGCCCGTGGCCCTCTCCCCCGCCTGTGGCCCTCTCCCCCGTCCTCTCTCCCCGGTTGGTAGGTGGATTGTGCTGCCGTGGCCCTATCTACCCTCCAGTGACCCTTTCCCTCTACGTCCCTCCTCCTTCCCCGCCGTGGCCCTCTCTACCTCCGTAGCCCACTCTCCCGCCGGTGACCCTCTCCACCGTCCTCTCTCCCGCGCCCGTGGCCCTCTCTACCCCCCGTGGACCCAGCCCCCGTCCGCCGTCCTCTCTCCCGTCCGTCGTCCTCTCTCCCGCCCGTGGCCCTCTCTGCCCATCCGTCACCATCTCTCTCCCGCCCGTCACCCTCTTCCCCGTCCGTCGACCTCTCTCCCCCGCCCGTGGCCCTCGTCTACCGCACGTGCCCTCTTCCCCCGTCAGTCTCGTTCTCTCTCCCTCCCGTGGCCCTCTTCCCCGTCCGTCGCACTCATCCCCCCGGGCACTCTCTGCCGCCCGTGGACCTCTTCCCCCGTCCGTCCCTTCTCTTCCCGCCCATGGCTCTCCCCCAGCCGTCGTCCTCTCCCCCATCCGTGCCCTCTCCCGCACGCCCGTGGTACCTTCCCCTTGTTCCCTGTTGTACCCTCTCTCCCGTCCCTCTCTCCTTTTGTCCGTCGCCCTCTCTGTTCTCTCCCGTCGCCCTCTCTCCTCCGTCAGTCGCCCTCTTCCCCCTGCCCGTCGCCCCCTCCTGCACCATCGCCTCCTAACCGTGCACACGGAGCCACTCAGGCCCCACGCAGCCCCGGGCCACTCCATTCCCCTCTGCGTTCAGTGTGTCTGCGCCTCTGACTTAATTATCTGCTTCTCCCTCCCCGTCAACCATTACCTACTCTGCCCTCTACAGCCATGCCCGATATATTCTCCCCCCTACCCCCCCCCCCCCCCCCCCCCCCCCCTGCGCTCCCCCATCACACACA
This sequence comes from Branchipolynoe longqiensis, assembly GCA_030323885.1. Classification (NCBI taxonomy): domain Eukaryota; kingdom Metazoa; phylum Annelida; class Polychaeta; order Phyllodocida; family Polynoidae; genus Branchipolynoe; species Branchipolynoe longqiensis. The sequence continues at coordinate 32,240,019 of CM059188.1, forward strand.
TATAACACCGCACTAACCACTTCTCCTCTCCGCCCCCCCCCCCGCCCCTACACACACATATAACACGCAGTACCACTACTCCTCCCCGCCCCTACACACACATATAACACGCAGTACCACTACTCCTCCCCGCCCCCCCGCCCCTACACACACATATAACATGCAGTACCACTACTC
>CM059188.1:32240695-32291231 GCA_030323885.1 Branchipolynoe longqiensis
GGTTAGAATAAAGTTGATAAAGGTGAAGTTATGAGGAGGAGGAGGAAGAGGAGGAGGATGATGATGATGATGAATGTGGAAATTTAAGTGTAAGCCAAAAACGTCCAATGAAATTATGCCCATTCATCTCTGCGGGATTGGAAAGTTCACACATTCCGTGTCCAATTCCCGCAGTCCACATTTTATCATATCGATCACCCGGATGAATAATTGTAACCCCTGAGGGGAGTGAATTCAACTCTGTCAATATTCTACTTCTGATTTTCATTAATTTCATGTTTAGTATTGCAACCATCTTTCTCTCTCGCACATCACTCCATGCTTTTTTCTCTTTTTTTTGTATTGATGATGATGAAGAAGATGATGATGATGATGATGATGAGAATGTGAGCTCTCTTGCTAAAAACTTTGCTTTGGTGTGATGGGAACTCATAATGCGAGCAGCAATAGAGGGACTACTATGGAACAGAGCCTTCTCATAATAGAATAACTGCCAACAACATTCGAAGGTTTTTCCAAACTTGTCAAGTTTCAGCGGGAAATCATTTGACAAGCAACTAGTTAAAGGTATAATAAAGGAGTTGTAATTTATCCAGGGTGTGAGCGTCATTTCCAATGGAAGTGTGTCTATCCCATTTTTCAGCACATGTCTCTTAATGTATAAAAAAGTTAAACCTGTTCGTCGTTCCTTATATGTCCAAACCGAATTGTGGTGAGCTCTGAATCCTGTATTTATAACCGATCCACTCTCATTTCTAAATAACGCGTCTGCATAAAACCCTTCAGCAGAAGTACGATTCTTCATTAAACATCTTTTATTAATGGATTTACAAGACACCTTTTCATGGGATTTCAGTCCACTCTCTCCCCCACCATCAACTGACTTTATAAGTAGATATGTTTTAGAATTCAAACAATATGAAGTAGTTGCTGTATACTCTTTCTTAAAGATTCCGATCTCACGTTTATCATGTTCACGATGTTTCTGACAACAATCTCTAGGTAAATAGAAACCGTTTTCCCATTTAAAGTAACCATAATCATTAAAATGTCCATAAAGCAAACTCAAAAACTCTTTCTTTCTTGACGGTTTCACAACATCGATGAGATCTTTCCCAGAAATCGACATATATAAACTATCCGTATCACAATGGGTTAATTCAAAGTCGCTTCTATCAATGAATTTAATTAGAAAGCAGTAATACCATTGTAAAAGAACCAACTTAGCGGTATTTAAAACAAAGAAACCGAGTTGCACTGGGATGTCTAAGCGAATTGATCGTTTACACTGCTCAATCTCAAAAATATCATCTAGTTCAGTCATATTTTTAAAGAGTTTTGAATTAACAGCTAATTTCGCTTTTTGAATAGAATTCACATATGAAATATTTGTATGCTTTGTCTTATCCATCAGGAGACTTCCATAACTCGCATTACCCATAACCTTTGCTGTCTCTCCCTTAATTTGAAAATCAGGATTCGAATCTGATTCCCTACGTGAGTTTGTAATAAAATCACAAAATCCTCTAAAGCAAAACTCTAATTTCCACTCAACAACTTCCCAAATTTTTGTGACTAGAAGCCCCATACTAAGATAGAATTGTAATAGGTTAGTAGCTAGAAGTATACGCTCACCGCGCATTCCACCCACCAAAAGTCGACGTGTATTCACAGGATCTTTTGAAACTTTCTTAAATGCAAATTGTCGCATAAGGGGACTCCACTCATTCAATGGAATGTCGACATTACAAAATATAGGAGCCATTTCTGAAAAGAATTCCGTAGGAGAGATCTCCTGCTCCTTCCCTTTAGGCCATACAGCGGGAACGCGAATATCCACCTCCACCATACCTGTTAGCTCCCCACTTTCAATCGCGTTCAGGATAGTTTCTAGAGAAACGCTGTGGGGATGTTTAATGTAGAATGGTGGAAGAAATTCATTTGCAGCTTGCGCTATGGAGTTATTCTCTCGCAAAAGCTTTTTAAACTCACATTCATAAAGCACCACCAAATTAAATCCACACTGTCGAATGTATTGTTCTCTAGCCAAAGTCTGAAGATGAGCCTCTTTCTGCTTTTTGTCTTTCGCTATTGATTCTGTGGTGACGGTGATGGAGGAGGGGATGTTGGAATGAAAAGAACACTCACTTGGTGGATGGCCGTGATACCAACACCCGTTAAACTCATAAATGGTGTGAGTTTCTCGACAGTAACCATCAGTGAAATAGGGTCCAATTTGAAACTCTTTTCCAGTGTTGATCTTATGCTCAATTCTAATATTATTTGTCTGAGATTCCCAATTCATCCATTTATACATATCAAGATGTTTCCAGGTACACTGAGGTTTAAAGTTGTTTTCTAACTTTCGTCTAAAAGTAAACAAAACAGGAAGTTTTTGAGAGAGACAATATAGATACATCGCATTAGAGTCATAACCTTGTATAGAACGACAGGGTTTCTCAGGATTATTGCGTAGAACCGTCTCTCCCACCTTAGCATATCTTTTAAAGATTATACTCGGCCCTCCAAAAGCGCAAGTCTTAATCTTGGTATAAAGATCCGCATCTCGCTCACAAAAACTTGAAAAGAAGCATTCATTCTCTTTGGCGCACTGGAATAGCAATCTTCGTGCTATTCCTGGTGCGGAGATTGCGGTTTTCAATGGATCGATTCGCATAGATATATAAAATGCTAACATATTTTCTACAGCTGTAACACATGGTTTTGTATCTAGATTCGCATAGTAAATTAGGAAATCGCGAAAGGAAGTCATTCCCCGCTCCTTCCAAATGGATTGTAAATCATTATATTTCATGCGACCAGTCTTTGGTGAAGCGGAATTGCTATCACCTTTCCTTTCCCAGTCAAGGTATTCTTCCTTTAACACATTAACACTTTTGAGTTTAGAATAGAAAGCATCATATTCAGGGAGTGCGGGATGAGAAAGTTTTGAAAAGTCGGTTAACCACTCATAAGGTAGATAACTCTTGAAATCGGGTGCTGAATAAGCGATGAGAAATTTCGAATAACTACTCCCGCTAGCAAGAAAAAGACTGATGTCTAAAAATGCGAACTTTTTGGTTACAATAGCGCTGTATTGATTTGCTTTTTTAACAATATAGTTCAACTCACTCCCAAGTTTGAAGTGTTTGGGGAAAGCGGATCGTACAGCTGGAAGATCATATCTACTAGAGTTAAAACCGAGGCAAGGAAGGGTGATGCAATAAGTGTTAAACCGCTCCTTTAACCGTTCTATGGAATTCAATATTCGCAATCTTATCTTTTCAGCGCACTGTTCCCGAACGCAATCGGATGAAGGCGACGTCCTCATCAACGCTTTAGACGTTTCTCCTCCTCCTCCTCCACCTCCAGACTTCTTCTTCATAGGTGAGTTTTCTCCTAACTCCATATCATTCGCTTCAGTAGAGGAAGACATCTCTTCATTGGCATTATTATTATTATTATTATTAGTGAAGTTATAATTATTAGTGTAGTTATAATAATTATCTTCATCATTATCAACATCAATATCAACATCATCATCATCATCAGCATTAATATCATTAACAACCTCATTCTCCTCTTTAACTCTCACAATTGGAATATAGGAAGCTGTGGAGCTAGTAAGAGGTTGACTATAGGAAATACATAACTCATCTAGTTTCTTATGTATAGATTCCCAGCGAGTTTTTGATAGTGCTTTCAACGCTTCCTGTATCTCACTCAGGTAAATCTCCATCTTAGAAAGCAAGAGATTTAAATTTTCATCAATTATGCATTTATGTTCTAAATAACCCTGAACATTTGAAGAAATGCTAACACAAATGGGTTTGTGCTCTGTACACCACTTTAACTTCCTTTGCTCATCATCATCATCATCATCATCATCACCATCATCATCTTCATCATTTCCATTCTCAACAACATCTACACCAACACCAACTTCTAATTCTCTTTGCTGTTGGTGATGAATATTTGTGGTTGGTAGGAGACATTCAAAATCGTAAACCGCAAACCAGGGAAAGTTTTGCAAGTGAAGTTCAGTATCTATATTCAAACCATCTCGCAACTCCTCAAATATAGTTTTTGAAGGTGAATACATTCCTCCTGGATATATAAAACTGACCCTGTTCGCACAAACTTTCTCATGTCTTATGACTTTGTGTTTCAAAGAGAATAGTTTATCACAATTCCTGAAAGCATACTTGCTAGCATACGACTCCATATTCGAGATATAACCAAAATGTGAATTAAATAGATTAAGATTGAGGGGGAGGGAGTGAGAGGGGGTGGGAATAATTGAGGAGAGGAGAGTAGAGAGAGATATGCCTGACAGACGTCCTGGTCTCTGCGCAAAAAGTAGATAAAGACAGGATTAATACTAACAGTCGTAAAGGTAGCTAATACATGATTCTAAGGATTTGGCTAGATCTTCCTAATGACATAACCTTAGGGAGGCCTGCAAGAGTGGCACTCCTTTCGTGTGGGGGCGTCCCTTTTTTTATTCTTGTGGAATTCAGTCCAAACCGGATTGAGGAAAAATAACCATTTGTCGCGTAGTTTCATAACTACACTCCGCAACTTATGTATATTCCTCTCTGTATGATAAGCTAAGCAATGAAAAAAACATAGTTGCTCTTTCCCGAGATTCGAATCACTAATTCCTTCCGCATCTAGGAAGTTATTTATAGATTTTTTTTTTTTTAATGAAATCTGGAAAAATAAGGGAATTGGATCTTCCAATCACAAAAGATTTTCTAAAAACATAGTAATTGACATTAGTAATGTAAACCTTATGCCATTTGGAGTTCTCACCCACGGCTTGAATTAAACGCTCCACATCAATCTTTCTAATATGATCAAATAAGCCCGTTAGATCGCCTAGGTTATTAACAGAGAGTGGAAAATTGAATATTGTTGAATTAAAATAAGCGGTAAAATAACGATATTCACCAGTTTCAATCGATTTCAAAATTAAACCAAAAGCAAAATTGATCTTAAATGAATTCTTTTCAAATTCATAAATACAACGAATATGTTCTTCTAATATCAAACTATCTCCCGTATAATCCGCCATGGGGAAATTATAGATACCTCTAACCCTTCCAATATTGTGAGGCGCTAGAATAGTGTCACGATTTTCTGTATAAACCACTTGCAAAGGAATGTCAATTATCTCTCCTTCTCCCCAAGGTGGGGAGATATTTGAATCTGTTATCCATGGTTCTTGATGCGGTTGAGAACCTTCTGAAGCGTGAATCCATCTATGGGAAATCAAAAGACGCCATGATGCAAAAAGCTTACCACAATCTTCGCAAGTAATGGCGGAATGAGATTTTGAAACAGAATCAGGTTGGAATACTCCACTTGAATCTCTCTGTCTTTTAAAAAAGTTAGTTTTTTCATTCACACCACCACCACCTCCACCACCCACACCACCATCATCCACACCACCGACAGCAGAATATTCCTTTTTATCATCATCATCATCATCATCATCATTAGTAACAGTTCTCATGAAACGCGAAGAAGAAGAAGAAGAAGAAGAAGATGGGGTGGGAGTTGTGGCATAATCAGCATGATATAACCGCATATGCTTATTGAGAAGTTTACTATTTCCAAATGCCGCAGAACATAGAGAACATTTAACGCAATGCTTCTTCATATGGTGCAATAGCTCCTTCATGTATGAATATTCCTCACCACATTCTCCACACTTATAACAAGACCTTGTGGAATTGTCTTTCCCAATTTGTGAAATAGGAGGAGAAGAGGGAGAAGTGGGTGTAACTCTCCCAAGTTTACATCTATTCTCATGTCTTCTTCGACCAAACAGGGAGCGGAAAGTTTTACGACAGTGAATGCAAGCCAGCGATTGAAGCTCTGCACGGCAGGCGAATGCAAGTCGCTGATGCTTCGCCAAACTTGAAATAGACTTGAAGATCTTCGAACACGAGTCACACGAAAAATGCTGAAAGGATGAAGAAGATATATATTAAATACAAAATATTTATTATAACATATTTTTATTTTGAAAAACATAAATTTAAATAAGTACATAAATTAATCAAATATATATATATATCATCCACATTTATCGTAAAAATAAATCATAAAATATGTATTACAACATATTTTTTATTTTGAAAATATCTAAATTTAAATAAGAACATAAATTAATCAAATATATATATATATAATAAAATAAATAAGATATGAGTAAACATACCTGATGTTTTCCCATGTTGTTCTTCGCTTAAATATTGCTGTTGTTCTTCGCTTAAATATTGATGCTACTTCATCAAATCTCTCTCACTAACTGATATGATGTTACCAGTTAGCGGAGGAGGAAAAGAGAGAGATTATCAGTTCCAGGACGCATCGAGTTTTCGGAGGAGGATTGTGGGAAGCATTCTATTTGAGCGGGGGGCGGCGATGCAGATCCAACCCAGAAATTGTTCAACGAACGTCATCGTTTGGGTCGGGTGGGGCGGCAAGATGGGGGGGCGGGGGCCGGGGTGGCGGCTGATATCCAACCCATAAAATGCTCAATGACGTCATCGTTTGGGTCGGCTGGGGGCGGAAAGATGGGGGGGTCGGGGTGGCAGATGGTATTCAACCCAGAAAATGCTCAATGACGTCATCGTTTGGGTCGGTTGGGGGCGGAAAGATGGGGGGTCGGAAAGATGGGGGGGCGGGGGCCGGGGGGGGCCGGGGTGTCGGATGATATCCAACCCAGAAAATGCTCAATGACGTCATCGTTTGGGTCGGCTGGGGGCGGAAAGATGGGGGGGTCGGAAAGATGGGGGGGCGGGGGTGGCGGATGATATCCAACCCAGAAAAGACTCAATGACGTCATCGTTTGGGTCGGCTGGGGGCGGAAAGATGGGGGGGTCGGGGTGGCAGATGGTATCAAACCCAGAAAATGCTCAATGACGTCATCGTTTGGGTCGGCTGGGGGCGGAAAGATGGGGGGTGACAGATGGTATTCAACACAGAAAAGACTCAATGACGTCATCGTTTGGGTCCGCTGGGGGGGCAAAAGGTGGGGGGTGGAATGATGGGGGGGGTGGGGTGGAAGGGTGACCGATGATATCCAACAATGAAAATACTCAATGACGTCATCGTTTGGGTCGGCTGGGGGGGAATGATGGGGGGGCAGGGTGACAGATGGTAGCCAAGGCTGAAAAAACTCAATGACGTCATCGGTTCGGTTCACACACACACACGCGCGCACACACACACACACGCACACACACCCACACACACACACAATCATAGGTCATCTAAGGACAAACCAGTCATCTAAGGACAAAACCACCCACCCAACAACAAAATAAGGGTCATCTAAGGTCAAACCTACCCCCCCCACCCTGAAAGAACGGGTCATCTAAGGTCAAACCTACCCCCCACCCTGAAAGAACGGGTCATCTAAGGTCAATGGACTTCCTCGGAAGGGGTCATCTAAGGTCAATGGACTCTCTCAGAGCCAGGATTACGTAATTTTACGCTGAAAAGAACCCCACTATACTACTATCCGAGGCTTATACCTCGGTAAAACAACAGTTATCCATCATCTATACCAAGGTAAGATCTGGCCTACTAACAGTAACACCCACATTTGTTCGGGAAGTACTACAAAACAATTATCGACATGTATATAATTATAAACACTCATTTATCAAACATAGGCACCAATGATTGAATAAACCGATGGGTGGCTTTCATTTCGCTTTAAACTTAAAGACCTCTGTGCATCCAGGGAGAATGTCTGCGCTCAGCACAGTTTGCACACTGATCAGTGATTGCATTAGCCTTATTGTATGGGGGTTGGTGATTTCTTGGTCAAGTTGCCCCGCGTAACCCTGGTGCCCGGCGAGTGTCAGCGAGCCCCGAGGACCAGCGCTGCTTGGATCCGGTGGTAATAGAATGCTGGGAAGGCGGAAGTGACTTATTTGGGCTTCTTATTTAGTTCATTGCTTGCAGTTTGAAGTGGGGGGGGGGGGATGTTTAGGAATTTTGAGCCTGTTCGCGATTCAAATACTTAAGTAGGTCATGTAATATATCTGATGTATACAAAATTATTTGAGTATAAATAACACCTTGTTTCCCAAATATGACTGGTGGTGGCACCACCACATGCCCACTACCCTCACTGTTCCCAACTGTATGTGCCGCTCCCGGTGTCATTCCTTAACCAAATATGATGATATATACATATATACTGGTGCCCTGCACCCTTACTCCCCAGGCGTACATTCAGACGGGTGCCGCTGTGGCTAAACACTGGTGCCCTGCGTCCTTACTTCCCAGGCGTACATTCAGACGGGTGTAGCTACAGTTAAACACTGGTGCCCTGCGTCCTTACTTCCCAGGCGTACATTCAGACGGGTGTGGTTGCAGTTAAACACTGGTGCCCTGCGTCCTTACTTCCCAGGCGTACATTCAGACGGGTGTGGCTGCAGTTAAACACTGGTGCCCTGCACCCTTACTCCCCAGGCGTACATTCAGACGGGTGTGGCTGCAGTTAAACACTGGTGCCCTGCGTCCTTACTTCCCAGGCGTACATTCAGACGGGTGTAGCTGCAGTTAAACACTGGTGCCCTGCATCCTTACTACCCAGGGGCCATATGCATGAGTCAGGGTTAGTGAGCCAAACCCATGGTTAGGGGCGATCTCCGGGTTAGAGGCAAAAACTGCGTATGTATGTGTCGGGGTTAAACTAACTCTGCGAGTTTAAAGTCGCCTGCACTAACTCCAAGCGAAACCAGGGTTAAAGGTGGGGTTAGGCACCGAGTATGACCAAATCTATTGAATGCGATCATATTTAACAGAATTACATACTCAAATCGTGAAATTTCATTAAATTAACCCTAAATTCAAAGCAATATTAACGTAGCAGCTACATCGGCGGCATTATTCATATTGTCCAATCGACGAATGTAAAGTAAACAAATCGCCGCCGCCGCCGCATCGACGTCGCTTTCCATACTGGCGATGGCGACGGTTTGTTTACTGTACGTTCGGCGATTCAAAAATATAACTATTAATATCGCCGCCAATGCGACGGTAGCCTTAATAACGCTTCGAATTTAGGGTTAAATTGATCAAATTTCACTTATTGCGTATGTAATTCTGTTAAATATGGTCGCATTGAATAGATTTGAGCCTAATATATGGCTACAAACGCAGAGGGATTTCCCAAATCTATAAATAACTGAAACATTAGCTAACCCGAGCGCGCTTTGGCCACATACATCCCCCGTGACACATTTGGAACCCCAGGGTTAGCTAACCGGCACCCTCCTTTAACCCCGGTTCGGTTAAAAATTGGCTCATACATATGGGCCCAGGTGTACATTCAGACGGGTGCCGCTGTAGTTAACCCCTGCTTTCCTGCATCCTTACTCCCCAGGGGCCGTATTCATGAGCTCGGGGTAGCGCTACCCTGGGGCTCTAACCGGGGGGTACGCTACCCCCCCCCCCCCCGGCTAAGGGTGGAAAATCTGTATTCATGAGCTTGGGGTAGCGCTACCCTGGGGCTCTAACCGGAGGGTACCCTACCCCAATTTCGAAGCAGGGGTAAGCCACTACCCCGAGGGGTAGTGAGCGTGTGTGGCTCTGAAACTATTCAATGCGATCATATTTGATAGATTTACATACACAATAAGTGAAATTTGGTCAAATTAACCCTAAATGCGAAGTGAAATTCACGCTGCTGGCGCAAAGGCGGCGATATTAATATTTTCAAATCGACGAATGTAAACAAAGCGAACGGGTAGCTATCCGGCCGCCGCCGTCGCCGCCGAATCGGCGGGAATTTCTTACGCCCAAATCTATTAAATGCTGTCATATTTAACAGAATTACATACGCAATAAGTGAAATCTTATCAATTTAACCCTAAATCCGAAGCGAAATTCACGCTGCTGGCGCAAAGGCGGCGATATTAATATTTTCGAATCGACGAATGTAAAGTAAACAAGTTGCCATCGTCACCGCCGAATCGGCGTGAATTTCTTACGCCCTAATCTATTAAATGCAGTCATATTTAACAGAATTACATACGCAATAAGTGAAATCTTATCAATTTAACCCTAAATCCGAAGCGAAATTAACGCTGCTGCCGTAAAGGCGGCGATATTAATATTTTCGAATCGATGAATGTAAACGAAGCGAATGGCTAGCTATCCGCACCGGCTAGTGCATTGGTGAATACCGATTGACTTAATTAACCTCCGCCGTTAACCCGCGGGATAACTACCCAACGGCTAAGCCTAACCTCCGGCTAACCGTACCCGCGCTCATGAATACGGGCCCTGCTGTACATTCAGACGGGTGCCGCTGTGGTTAAACGCTGGTGCCCTGCGTCCTTATTCCCCAGGCATACATTCAGACAGGTGCCGCTGTGGTTAAACGCTGGTGCCCTGCGTCCTTACTCCCCATGCATACATTCCAATAGGTGTCGCTGTGGTTAAACACTGGCACCCTGCGTTGTTACTCTCCAGGCGTACATTCTGACGGATGCCGCTGTGGCTAAACACTGCTTCCCTGCGTCCTTACTCTCCAGGCATATATTCAGACGGGTGTGGCTGTAGGTAAACACGGGTGCCCTGCATCCTTCCTTCCCAGGCGTACATTCAGATGGGTGCCGTTGTGGCTAAACACTGGTGCCCTGCGTCCTTCCTTCCCAGGTGTACATTCAGACGGGTGTCACTGTGTTTAAACGCTGGTGGCCTGCGTCCTTACTCCCCAGGCATATATTCAGACGGGTGTGGCTGTAGGTAAACACGGGTGCCCTGTGTCCTTCCTTCCCAGGCGTACATTCAGACGGGTGCCGCTGTGTTTAAACGCTGATGGCCTGCATCCTTACTCCCCAGGTGTACATTCAGACGGGTGCCGCTGTGGTTAAACGCTGATGCCCTGCGTCCTTACTCCCCAGGTGTACATTCAGACGGGTGGCGTACATTCAGACAGATGCCTCTGTGGTGGGTTTTCTCTCCGGGCACAGAGGCTACATATACTACGCGCCGCTATGTCTCAATCCGGGACAATACCGCACAGGGTTTCATGTCACCAGACAGTGCGTGGGGGTTGGGGGTTGGGGGGGAGGCAGGCAGACAGACGGACAGGCAGATAGACAGGCAGACAGGCGGGCGGAAGATAAACACCAGATTCCCCAAGCGCCCTATAAATGTCCAAGTGTCTTCCATAGACACATAGATCCTTAGCAAATATTCCTTATATATATATATGTATATATATATATAATATCTTCTTTTTTTTAAGGAAAAGGGAAAGAAAATGTAGGTATAGCACCACCAACTCGGGGACCCGTGGAAGGGAGGCCAAACATGGCCTTTCCCCCGTGACACTGTTCAAGTGTCCGCCGACTGGTGGAGTAAATATGTTAAGCTGTCATTTGTGTCCGGCCTGCATTGCCGGCTTGTCCAACGCACAGGCATGCCAACAGTGGTGGGTGCCTCTAAGTCTAAGGTGTGAGTGTGTCGTGGTGTAGGGGAGAGGGTGTCAGGAGGGGTGGGAGGGGGGGGGGGGATTTGTCAGTCGGTGTCATGTTGGCACCTTCAGCATTACCAGTGTGCTAACAACAGAAAGTTATGGGTTTTACTTTTTGTTGTGCTCATTTTTGTGATATATATATTTATAATCACCGTTCTCATTAAAAGTACACTTATATTAAACAAAACACCCTTGGAATATTACCCGATATATATATATATATATATATATATATATATATATATATATATAAAACGTCCGAGTTACAAATACATACACGCATTCATACATGCATACATTCATTCATTTATGGAGACATTCATTCATGGAGACCTGCATTCATTCATTCATGAATCTATTCGTACATACATTAATTCATACGTATATACGTATATATAATTACCATTGTCATTAAAGGTGTGTATATTAAATTAAGCGTCCTCGAAATATTATCCACATACAGTAAAGCCTCTCTAACCGAGCACCTCCACAGATCGACCACTCCCCTATATCGGTCGCTTTATTTGCGTCCCAACAGTACCATTCTAACCATATTCTAACTCTCTAAACCGACCACCTCCCTAAATGGACCACTTAAAGTCGATCCCAAGGTCGATCGATTTAGAGAGGTTTTACTTTGATTTGTATTGATAATCCATATATATATATATTATATATGTGTGTGGGGGGGTTATATATTTATGTGAGGTATAACGCATTATGCGAGTATAAAGGCGCGGAAGGGAATTAACTCCTTGTTATTATTATTATGTGCTAATTATTGTTAATATTACATGATATACTGTACTGCCTCCTCCATGTCACGACTGGTGGCGCCACCCCCGGCGGTGCCCGGTACCTGCCTACCCTGAAAACATCACTCGCGTCGGGGAATTTAAATATATATATATTGTGTGTGTGTGTATGTGTATGTGTATGTGTATGTAATTGGACTAGTGCCCTTATGAGGGATGCCATGGCACAAAAGGAGCTTGGTATAATTGTAAGCAGAAGGTGTGTGTGAAGTGTGTGAGTGGTGTGTGTGTATCGGGGGGGGGGGGGGCATCCACCTGCGACACGGTAGCTTCGGAATGTCTAGCAACCAAAGATGGATCTAGTACTAGTAGCTCCACGGTGCGCTCACTACAAACACCGCCCCTTAGCTGGAAGGGTATGTCAATTCCCTCCACACAGCGGACGCCGTGGTGGGGCCCATGTAAACCCCGCGCGCCATTGTTACACAGAGCGGTGTGCCGACGTGGGGTTAGCCGTGCGCATGCCTGCCTACACAGTCCACATCCACTTGGCGCCGCAGACGACACTGACTGAAGGGGATGGGGCGGGCACTTGACATCCTAAACCCCCAACTATAGCCACAGTCCGGGGCGTCTTCACGGGACCGTATTGACAACAGCGGCGGGCGGTGTCAGTGTGTAGAGGAGTGTGTGAGTGGGGGTGTGGGTGAGGGGTGTAGTAGTAGCAGTCGTAGCTGTAGCATTTAGTAGCTGAAGTAGCAGTGGCAGGAGCAGAAGCAGTAGTTGCAGCAGCAGTAGAAGCTGCAGGAGCAGCAGCAGCTGCAGGGGCAGATGTAGTAGAAATAGTAGTAGATGCAGTAGTAGCAGTATAAGTAAATGCAGTAGTACTAGTAGCAGCATCAGTAGATACAGTAGTAACAGTAGCAGCTGCAGTAACAGTAGTAGCAGTAGTAGATGCAATAGTATCAGCAGTAGCAGGTGCAGTAGTAGCAGCAGTAGTAGTAGAAGTGGTAGTAGTAGCAGCATCAATAATAGCTGCAGCAGTGGTAGATGCAGTAGTAGATGCAGTAGTATGTGAAGTAGTAGCAGTAACAGCTGCAGTAGCAGTAGTAGAAGTGGTAGTGCTAGCAGCAGCAGTAGTAGCTGCAACAGTAGTAGAAGTAATAGTAGATGCAGTAGTAGAATCAGTAGTAGATACAGCAGTAACAGCTGCAGTAATAGTAGTAGTAGAAGTGGTAGTAGTATGCTACTTCTGCTGCAGCAGTACTAGTAGTAGCAGTAGTAGTAGCAGTAGTAGCAGTAGTAGCAGTAGTAGTAGTAGAAGTGTCAGTAGTACCAACAGTAGTAGAAGTAGCAGTAGTAGAAACAGTAGCAGCTGCAGTAGGACTAGTAGAAGTAGTAGTAGCAGTATCAGCGGCAATAGTAGTAATACTAGTAGGCCTACGAGTCGACTGTTTGGCGGGGTGTCATATTTCATACTAATTCAAATTCATTAAAGGCAGACTTTAGATCTTCAATGCGAACTTATCACATTTAGCCAATTCTTTAAATATTCCTAATCTTATCAAACGGGACTGCAGTCACTAAAAATGGAGCATGGGAATTATTTTAAAAGAAAGCAAACAAAAACACCCCTCGGCATACACCCATTAAACACTGATTGGTTCGTCAGCATCTGAAACTACTATATAAATGTGCATTCTAATATTTTCTGATCTATTGGGTGGGCATTTACATGCTAGCAATAATAAAGATACGTAATTATCAGGACGGTGGGGGGGGGGGGCGTTTTTTTATTTCCCTCAAACTACTTGTCCACTATTGGTATGTGTATATGGGTGTGTCAGTGTGTGTCAATGTGTCAGTGTGTGTGAACGGTCACTATGCTTCCCAACTGTGACCCCTCCACCCCACCCCACTCATCTCTCCCCCACCCACCCGCACCCCGCCCCCACCCCCCACCCCCGTGTGCGCTGGAGGCAGACCAGTGGGAGGAGAAGGAGGAGAAGGAGAAGAAGATGGGGGTGGGTGGGTGGGAGAGGAGAGGGGGTGGGTGGGGTGGGGGTGGGTCTGGCTGCTGACACGTGAACTCCCCGCCCACCCGGCTCCACACCAGGTCCTCAACAGCCGGGCCGAACACAGGAGATGCATTAGTGCCCCACCCATCCACCGGGCCCGCCGCACCAACTCTCCCGGCACCCGGCGCGCCAACTGCCGGCTATACCCGCCGCCCGCTTCCCGGCAGACTCTCTTGTTGCTAATTCTCACACAGGATCACTCCTCTAATGAGCCATATGCCGGTAAGGTGGTGTGTGTGTGTGTGTGTGGGGGGGGGGGATGAATGTGGGGGGAGGGGGGGTGAAGTTAGGGATCCAGCATTAGTTTGTTTTGTAAGCCTCACAAAATGTGGGTGATTGATTTAGGATTTGTTAGTTGAACTGCCCTACTCTCTTCCTCCCATCTCCAACCCCCCCTACCAACACACATACACACACACACTCACGCTCCCTCCATCCATCCATCCATCCATCCCTCCCTCCATCCCTCCCACCATCCCCCTCCTCTCCAAGAGTCCCTCCGGTATGCGGCTCACCCATCGGCCACAGCCTGAGATTCTCAGACCCTGGCAGCAGTAAAAGCACCCTGACCTAATTCCGACACCGAGTGGGTGTGAGCATTTCCTGCCGAAGGTCAAGGCCGGGCGAGCGCCGGATGTTGTACTCAGTGGTGGTGTATAATCTATGTACATACTTTCTTGTCGGTCGGTTCCTGCTGTCTTGGTAACTCTACAGGTTACTTATTATGAACACTTTTCTGTGTGTATAGCTGTATGCACTCACATATAGTGTATGTCTGCCTGCAAGTTCTTATGACCTCATTTGGGGGGGGGGGGGTACTATTATTGTTATCATCCTTGATATTATTATTATTATTATTATTATTATTCGTGTATCGTTTGTTTTATTATCTGTGTGTGTGTGAATGTATCTCAGTGTGACTGTATGTCCTATTATTATTATTATTATTATTATTATGTGTGTCTATATAGTGCAGTGTGAATCATTTGTTTTATTATCCCAGTGTGTGTGGATGTGACTGTCTCAGTGTATGAAGCTGTGGCTGTATCTCTGCTGTTATTATTGTTGTAGACTGGTGCTCGGCATTAATGGGAAATATGATAGGGCAAGGACACTATCGGGATAATGTGACTGTATGGGGTATAGGGTCATGGTGCCGGTGGTCTGGTCTCCTACTACTAGTCCTAGTAAGGCAGCACAATAAAGTATCCATGAGTGCGCACTGTCACAAGCCAGTACCTGTCTAGATAAATGATTCACCCCGTACTTGCAGTACACGGGGAACGACAACGTAGCATAAATACGGGCGAAAATAGCTTTAGTATGGAACAGGAAGTAGAATGCATGTCTCCAGTATCAAATAGGTACTTATATCGGCACAGAGTTGATGAAATGGGAGGGAATTCAAAAAGACAAGATGGCAGCAATAGAACACCATCGATTTCACCTTTAAATTCTATTAAACTATATGTTTTATTATATTTTTCAACTCAAAGGTAGCGGGGAAATATGACGACATATAGAAAGAATAATTGTTGCTTCTTAGATTGTGAAATTAGGCTCTCATTTCATTTGCCTGCTTTTTCGACAGCTTTTATATAGGGTTGGTATTCACCCGTGTACTGCGAGTACGGGGTGAATCCTTTATCTAGTACCTGTCCTGATATGACCTGAGGTGGTTTGTTGATTGTTGGAGTTTATTACCTTAGATGTTGCTGGGATGTAACAGAACAACAACTGGTACTAGCGGGTCACATGCCTGGAACTTCTGGGAAGTACGTGTACAACAAATGTGCGGATACAGAACTGCCTATGTGCAGACCAGTGTGTTATCCATATTTAATTTGATTCATTTTCCCCCCATGAATTGGGTTGGTTTCATTGGGTTTCTTATAGGTTCCGGAGGTAGGGAAGATCTAGGGTTAATATCTAGGCCGTGTTGTTTTATATTTGGGATAGTAGTAGCTGGAGACGGCTGCGAGGTGAAGGGTGTGTGAGGGTGGGTGTGATTATACGTCAATGAGCCTGCACCCTCCCCACATCCCACATCCCACATCCCACATCCCACACCCCACACCCCACAACCCACATCCACACCCACACCGCCACGACCCATAAGCACTAACCTCTATTGACTACATTTTATCCACCAGGGGGCGCAGCCACTACCACCACCACCTCCCGCCATCATCACTACTACTACCAGTGCCACCAGTACCACCACCACCACTTCCCGACACCACTACTAGTACCACCAATACCTCCTGCCACCACCACTACCACCACTACCACCACCACCACCACCACCACGCCCCCGCCACCACTACTACTACCATAACAACCACCACCACACCACCCACTATCCACCACATAAGGCTACCACCACACCACACCACACCACCATACCACCACATACCACCCATAGTCCATACCACATACCACCACTTCCGCCATCACCGTCCATCACCATCACCACCACATTCTGCCATTACCATTTACCACCACCACCACCACCCACCTCCTTCTGCCATTACCATTTACCACCACCACCACCACCCACCACCTTCTGCCATTACCATTTACCACCACCACCACCACCCACCACCCACCACGACCACCACCTTCTGCCATTACCATTTACCATCACCACCACCACCACCCACCTCCTTCTGCCATGACCATTTACCACCACCACCACGACCCACCACCCACCACCTTCTGCCATTACCATTTACCACCACGTTCCGCCATCACCATTTACCACCACCACCACCACCAACAACAACAACTAGCTCCCAATACACATTTCCCCGCACGCGCCGAAAGACAAGACAGCACGTAAAAGGCCTCACCATGGCCCATGATGTGTTGCGTCTTAAGTAATGGACCTAGGCTGCCGATACGGGGGTGGATGGGGGCGGGTGCGGGCGGGTGGGGGCGGGTGATAGAGGGGCGCGCAGTGCCTGATGCGGGCGGGCGGGGGGAGGCGGGAGGGGGGGGAGGAGGGTGCTAAGGAGGTTTCGGTGTTGACTGTCAGCGCCCGGCCCCCCAGCACAAGACTCGGCCATTTATGAACTCCATTAAAGTGGTGCAGAAATTGGCCGGTGACGACTGATCGTACGGAGAGTGCTGGTGCTAGTGGGGTGTGCGGGGGGGGGGGGGGGGGGGGGGGGTGGAGGGGAAGTTGTTGGCGAATTGGGGAGTGGGTGGAGGGGGGGGGGGGTATTGAGAGGTTTTCTAGGTGAGGTAGAGTCCCGCCCAAGCCCCCCCGTTATCCCCCCCCCCCCCCCACACACACACACACACACACCAGCGGCCCATCACCCCCACCCCCTCCTCTCCGCGACTAACACCACATCCCGACTCACTACTTGTGGCCGAATGGCATGGGGCCGGCAGAAAACATTAGGGACATTTTAGACAACGGCAGTGTGGTAGTCACATCAGGCGGGATGAACGGGAGGAGGCCCCGGGAGGAGGAGGCGGCGGGCTGGCGGAGGGGACGACCGGGCCGGCGGGCATTGGCGGCCGGGGCCTCGCCGCCTGCCGCCTGCCGCCTGCTGCCTGCCGCCGCCGGCCCCGTGTACTTATATAGCAGCCTACGCAACCCCGTGGAGACCGGCCCTCCCTCCCGCCTTGACCGTCGGGGCGGCTATGGGCGGGCCTGCCCCGTCAGAGTTATGGGGCTGGGCGAGGACGGCGGCGAAGTGTTAAATCTGCACACCTGGACGTGTGGCCCACTTATTGCTCACCTAGAGACCGGTCACACCTCTGGCTCGCCTCACCCTCATGCAGTCTGCAGGTGATGTGCATGACGTCATACTCCTACTGGACTCTGTTACTATATACTACTATCGCCTACTCACCACCATCACTGATGTTACTATACTACTAGGATTACTACTAGTACTAGCACCTGCTCACCACCACTCTGTTACTATGCTACTCGACCAGACGGGATGGCCGAATGATTTGCGCTTTTGTATACCATTTTGGCAGATAATGGGATTCGAAGCCATGTGTTTCAAAGCCATGTGTTTCGAACCATGGTCAAGTCATACCAATGACTTGTCTCTTCCTAGCCAGACACTTAGCATTATTAGAATAGGGCAAGGACTGGTTGGATCAGTGTCAGTGTCAGTGTCAGGATAATATGACTGAGTGGGATATCAGGTCATGGTGCTAGTTGCCTGGTCTCCCAATGGGGCAGCACTATAAATTGGCCATGAGTGTGCACTGTGACAAGTCGGTACCCATTCTGATATGACCTTAGTTAGATGTTGCCAGGATGTAAAACTCCAACAACCAACTATACTACTACTACTACTACTAGCACCCGCTCACTACCACTGCTGTTTCTATGCTACTAGTAGCAGTATTACTACTACTACTACCACCACCACTGCTACTATTAGTGTTACCACCACCCTGTGCACCACCCACAGGCGGGAACCAGTGAGTAGCACACTGCAGGAATGTATGTAATAGGATAGGGCGTCTGCGCCAACGCTTGGTGATTGATGACTGTTGTGGAGTAGAGTAGAACCTGATCAGCTAACACCCCCAACACCACCACCCACCCACATCGACACCCATACCCACACACCCGCACCCGCACCCGCACCCGCCAGCACCTGCCTCCAGCCTCTCACTGCGGTGTGCATAGGTGGGGGGGAAGTGGGTGTGTGTGGGGGGGGGTGCCTCCAGGTGAGCTCACCGGCGGGAGGATCCAGTCCACTCACGGGCCCGTCGTCAGGTGGCGCTTGTCGGAGGCGGGGCAAAAACTGCATCGTCGTTGTTGAGGTGTGACAGCCTCGCTGTGTTTGGAGAGCGCTGTGTTGTGGGGTGTGGAACGTGCCTGTGTTTAGCCTGGGTTATGTATATATAGCAGGCTGTGCTTTCGTTCGGAATTCAAACGCAGTCAAACGTCATTACATAACACAGGCTAAACACCCCCACCCTATATTGTGTAATATATATATATATATATATATATATATATATATATATATATAATATACACACACAGTGTATGTATATTATATATTATATATATGTGATGTATAACGCATTATGCAAGTATGAAGATATGTAAGGGAATTATTATTATTATTATTGTTATACTCCAAAAGACCCAATAATGTTCCGGTGGCACCACGTGCGGCCTACTCACCTCCACCAGCAGATGTAGACCAGTGTCAGTCGCACTTGTGTATATATATATATATAATAAAACAGACAGCTCACTAAAGTTAGAGCGGTTGTTACCAGTTCGACAGCTAGCAGTATGTATATATGTCTTCAGCGAGCAACTGTGCATCCAGATCAACGTTGTCCCGATATAGCACGCGTTCTGTCATCGGAAGTACTCTCTAATGAAACAAAGCATGTTTATACCTAGGAAAAGAAAGTCTGCGTGTGTCAGTGGTTCATTGATCACGTGGGTCGCTGAAGACAGGTACTGCTATACACAGAGTAACCCATGTTACTAACAATAGTAACAGGTAACCTGTTACTAACAATAACATTGTTAGCTGGTCGTCATTCAACCGCCGTTTTGTCCTACCAGTAACCGAGCGCTTACAGCTGCTTACAACTTTAAAAAGCAAAACACACTTATCTAGATTTGATCCTGCACACAATTGTTTAAGCCAAAACACTAAATGTGATCCTTCATACCCATCTTATACCCAGGTACACTCATTAAAGCTGTATAGTCCGATGAAATATCAAATTTTCAAAACCAAACCAATTATCTAGATTTGATTTTACATATCTAACTTAGATACTGATGCACTTATTAAGCATTTGGTTCTGTGTAGAAGGCAGTACTGAGTCAATTTAACAGAACTAATTTTCCATGTTTGCACTCAAAATATCTCAAAAGTTTACCACTTAAAATAAACGTAACTTTGAACTAATGTAAAGTAGATACTAGTGATCGATCTAATATATTTATCTCAGAAAAAAATACAGAAATCCAAAACCATCGGACTATGCAACTTTAAGCTTTCGTTGTCACATAGAAGCAGTGATGTATTTACCTATAGGCTGTAGGATTGGCAGGCTGAAGCCTAAGGCCTCAAGATCTAGAGGGGTCCCATATCAAGGTATATAGAAAGTACAGTAAAACCTCTCTAAATCGATCGCCCATGGGACCAAGTTTAAGTGGTCCATTTAGGGAGGTGGTCCGTTTAGAGAGTTAGAATATCCTTACAATGGTATTGGGAGGACCCAAATAAAGCGATCGATATAGGGGAGTGGTGGATCTGTGGAGGGGTCGGTATGGAGAGGTTTTACTGTAATAGCATGTTTGGCACTGCCATATATACCTTTGGGAGGGTCTTCAAGTGGAATAATAGCTTAGGGGCTTTCTTCACCTAAATCCGGCACTGCATTGAAGGGAGTATTATTACATCAATTTAATAAAAACCTGTTAGTGTTAGAGTTACTGCTGAAGATCATACTGACAGTATTATGAGGGCAATGCCAACATTAATTAGCATTATATTCACTTCAAATATCTCCAAAGTTTGTCATTTATATTATAATAAAAGTCACTTCGAACTAAAATAGAGGTAGATTATAATGATCAATGATTTAGCTTCTTTAAAAAAAAAATAGAAACTCAAAACCATTGGACTGTGCAGCTTTAAAAGCCTACTGCCAGGTAATTAAACTCTTCGTCTGGTTGTTCTCTTCAGGAGAAGCAGCTGGAGACGCAGGCGCAGATCTCGTCATCCACGTGCAAGTCGAGGCCAGTCGGTGAGTCCCGGCACCAGCCTTTTTATTATCACTTTACTCCATGCTTTTTGTGTGTTTATCAAGCAAAGTTGGTTTTTCTCTCCCTTTCAGCCAATTTTCTGTTGTTATGGCCGCCATCGTTGTTCTCTTCCTAGTTTTCTTCTTCTTCTTCTCCTTCATCATCATCACTATCATCATCAACAACAACATCCTCATCGTCATCATCATCACCAGCATAACCACCATTATTGTCATATTTAATTATGCGATGAATACAATTATTAAAAATCACTAATTATTATGATGAACAGTGTCATCATCGTCATAATCATCATCATCACCACTATAGTCATATTTAATGAGGTAATGAATACAATTGTCAAAAATGACTAATTATTAAGATGAACAAACAGCACATCATTATCATCATCACCATAATCACCAACACCATTATTGTCATATTTAATTATGCTATGAATACAATTGTCAAAAAATCACTATTTATTACGACGTCATCATCATCATCACCACCATTATTGTCATAATTAATGACGTGATGAATACTACTATCAAATATGACCGTAATTATTATGAGGATTAGTGTCATCATCATCACAGTCATTATCATCATTTGTATTGATATGACCTTAAATGTTGTTTGGATGTAAAATCTCAAACAATTATCATTGTCCCCATAACTGATATGACCTGATACGAGGATGTAAAATCCAACAAAATATCATTACCATCATCACCGTCGTCATTATTAATAATGATAAATGCAATTGTCCAAATTTCCATTAGACCTACTTATTAGTCTTATTATTGTTGGCACATCATCATCACCATCATCTTTTTATTTTCTCTCTTATAAAGTTATATATATTAAAGCTGCATAGTCTGATGAAAATATCAAATTTTCAAATCCTAAACACTGATTGAGATTTGATTCTACATATGTAACTTAGATACTACTATTACTAGTGTACTTATCAGACATTTGTCACCACATAGTAGGGAATGCCGAGCCAATTTAATAGAACCTGTTACTGCAGAAGCCTATGGTGTCAGAGTTTTGACGTGCTTGCGAAATTTAATTTTGTACGTTTGTACTTCAAATATCTCAAGTTAGCCATTAAAAATAAAAGTTATTTCAAACTAAAGTAAAATAGATTATAATGATCAACCTAATATATTTAACTCCGAAAATGACAGAAACTCAAAATCATCGGACTATGCAACTTTAACAAATGGGGGCAAGTAAAGTAAGATGATGGACAATTTAAGAATTTTATAATTTTTAATGTGTACTTGGTTATAGAGGGAAATAACACTAAGCTAATTTAATCATATTAATAGAACATGTTAGTGTTACTGCTGAAAAATATTGTAAAGTCAGAACCCCGTTCAGCCGTTGCCGCTGGGTCGTAGGTTCACTTTACAGAGACTACCCGCTCATGTCTTTACAATATAGTGTTCAGGTGCACGCCAAAATTGATTTAGCAACTTTTCAGTTGAAATATCTCCAATTCCAAAGTTAGAATTTTATTATAAAGGTTACCAAGTAGGATCAGCATCATCATCATCATCATCATGCTGTCGGTCGCAATGTGACAAAGACTGCTTTTATTTCTTAACCGCCGCTATTTCATGGAGTTGTGCATTTCATAAAAGTTGCTTGCAAAGTGTTGAAGTGCTGCTGGCTTTTTGCAAGTTACTAGCAGCACTCTCTCGCGGAGCAAATAGAGGTCTCACACCAGCAAGAACACGTCAAGACAGGCGCAAACTATTTGTCCCTGCAGTGGCTGGCTGGTTGATGTTGGGAGTTCCATTCATCACTGCCCTTAATGCTAGGATAGCAATCAACTAATACCTATCTGAATATCTATATAAATATACATTTATATACATATGTATATGAGTCGGTCTCACGAAAATGGGCCAATTGGTGGTCAATTTAAGATGTCGGCATCTTTGTTTCATATTAAATTATCCTAGAAACAAATCGGGTTGTTGTATTTTCTCTACCTGTACATTCAGGATAAATTTGTGAACTTTCCAACACCTCTGTCAATGCTAAACTATAATTATGCCGTTCGATGCCAACATCCAATAGTCAATGCCGACATCTTTAACAGATTGTTAAAGTGTAGTCCATTTCTTTGTTTCATATTAAATTATCCTAGAAACAAACAGGGTTGTTGTATGTTCTCTACCTTTACATTCAGGATAAATTTGAGAACTTTCCAACACCTCTGTCAATGCTAAACTATAACTATGCTGTTCGACGCCGACATCCAATGCTCGAAGCCGACAACTTTCCCTGATTGGCCTATTTTCGTGACACTGACTCATATATATATATATATATATACATACATACATACGTACGTACATACATACATACATACATACATACATACATACATACATACATACATACATACTTACTTACATACATACATACATACATACATACATATACATACATACATACATACATACATACATACATACATATATATATATAAGTTACTTCAAACTAAAGGAAGTTAGTGTAATGTCTATCTAAAAATATATAATTATAAAAAAATAACCCTCGGTTAACGAGGTGGCATTTTGCACAAAATAAGTGTTTTCGGATGCAGTACGCCCAAAAGTGTTGGGGCGAGTAGCTAGCTCTAGTAGCTGGTGACTGGTGGGTGCCGCGTGCATATTGGGTTATGTTTACGTTAACAGATAGAGGTAATGGTCAGTCCATCAAGGGACACCTGACCACCCCGGGTTAGACCCAAGCTGGTGAGACACTGACCACCGTCTGGACGCCCTGCTGCACCAACATGTAGTCGACACACCCGCGAAAATAATCCGATTTATAGTGTGTAGTAATAACGTAATAGCTATTTAGACAATGTAATGTTTGAAAACAACCGCTTGGGGTTAAATGTAAATTACTGGTGGGGTGTGTACATATGGGTAACTTCCGGTATTATATATATTATATATATGTTTGTGGGTAGGTCATATATATATAACATATATATATATATATATATATATATATGTGTATTATATATGTTTGTATATTATATACGTTTGTATATTATATATATATATATGTGTATATGTATGCATGTATATATAATAAATATATTTTTTAAATATGTAAATTTATATAAATATCTATAAATATATAAAAATATGTGTGTTTGTCTGTTTGATATTAGTAGTATTATTACACATATAAATATATAAAAATATATAAATATATACGAGCTATATATATATATATATATATATATATATATATATATATATAAAGTCAGGCTAAGTGAAAGGAAGAGGAAGAGACGGAAGGTTGGTGAACAGCCTAATTTATTGATAAGGCTCTTGGCCGAGCAATAAACGCCCTACCTATACAAAGCTAAAAGTAAAAATAGGTGTGTAGTGTGCCAAGCAAACAGCAGAAGTGAGCAGTTAAGAAGGTGGGGGGAGGGGAAGCAGCAAGAAAAGTGCTGGCCCGCAGCAAATATATATAATGGAGAGAAATAATCATGAAGTCGTAGGATAATAAATAATATTATAAGATCATAGGATAATAAATAATATTATAATAAGCTCACCCGCCATTTTATATTTATATAATAGATTATATTGCACATAAAGTCAGGCTAAGTGAAAGGAAGAGGAAGAGACGGAAGGTTGGTGAACAGCCTAATTTATTGATAAGGCTCTTAGCCGAGCAATAAACGCCAAACGGGACCGCTAAACTGGGCCCGCCCCACCAACCGACCCCCCGACCTCAATTGTTGACAAAGAAGCCGAGACACGGAAGTCATTTACTATCCTTTCTTGCAATGGAGTCTTTAAGTAGGAGTAGACCGTGTCAGAGGCCCAATCACCCCTGACCTTAATTTCCTCAATAGAGGCTCCTGACATAGCCAAATATGTACAACCTCCCCTTCTAAGGGAATGCGAGGTAAAATGCTCCTCACCGAGGCCCGCCCTATTTGAGAACAGCACTAGCATCTGATAAGCTGAATATGTCATCGGGAAAGAGGAGCTGCCCAGTCCCGGAAGGCGAAAAGCCATGTCCCCGTCCCGGGCTGTTATATCAGTAAAATGGCGCTCTGTCCAATAGACTGCACAAAGGGCTGTATTGGGACAGCGAGATACGGGTATCTCCAAGACCCTCTCACGAAACTGTATAGTCTTCGAGCGACGCACCCGTATTATCATTCCCCATGGGTGGAAGAAAAATCCCCCCTACACAGGGCAGAATCTGAGTCAGTGATTTGTGATTTACGAAGGAGTGCTCTAAATGAGCACAAGATAGCTGCACGCCAGGCAATATGGCCTGGGTTGTTAGTCAATAAAGAAAAAATGCGCAAAAGCATATGTGGTAGGATAGGGGGGGCCTGATGGTGAGCATCCCCCTTTCGGCGCTTTATCCCCTTCAGGGTTGACGCAACCAGAAAATCATCGTATTGGATGGGCAATGCCCCATTCTGTCTGAGAAAATAATTCAAGCCTGACAAATAATTTAAGACCGACCTGTAGGTCAGCGACCTAGCTAACCAAGCTGCGTATAATGCAACTCGCTCAGAGGCACAAGGAAAAGGAGAACTGTCGCTAAGAAAAAGAGCAAGGAATTCAAAATACCTCCGTATCTGAACGGAACGGGTTGAAATAGAATTTTTTGCATAAGAATGGCTCTCAAATCCCTTTTGTTCAGCTCGCAACTGCACCAGATCTGTAAGGAAAAAGAATAGGGGC
Source organism: Branchipolynoe longqiensis (assembly GCA_030323885.1). Lineage (NCBI taxonomy): Eukaryota > Metazoa > Annelida > Polychaeta > Phyllodocida > Polynoidae > Branchipolynoe > Branchipolynoe longqiensis. The sequence continues at coordinate 32,266,567 of CM059188.1, forward strand.
ATCAAAAAGGTGAGTGCAGCACATAACCCGATCACTGTCAACCTCCCTTATTCGAGAGCAGCTGGAGCCAGCGTCCAATCTGCTCAGGGCATCACAAACAGTGTTAATGCGTGTGTAGTGGTCTGCACTGACCTCTCAGGCAAGTAACCACATAGACAGGTAGGCGTGGGGAGTGTATTGATATCAGGGAGCCTAGGTGGTGTAATGGTTAGCACACTGGCCCGGAATGCAAAGAGATGTGGGTTCGAGTCCCGCTCTAGGCGCAGTATTTCCCATTTTCATCACCCCATGACACTGGTTGCCGTGATCAGGATCCTGTACAAGCTTTGCGCTGTATGGTTGTTGAACCTACCCTGTGTATGTATGTGTTAGTGCATTGCCTGTATGTATGTAATTGTAAGCATTACAAGACTTACAATTCCAGGGGACGAGTGTAGTGGTCTGCACTGACCTCTCAGGCAAGTAACCACATAGACAGGTAGGCGTGGGGAGTGTATTGATATCAGGGAGCCTAGGTGGTGTAATGGTTAGCACACTGGCCCGGAATGCAAAGAGATGTGGGTTCGAGTCCCGCTCTCGGCACAGTATTTCCCATTTTCATCACCCCCATGACAAGTGTATTAATGTAAACTGAATGGAACACAAAATTCTTGCTAACAGACAACCAAAAGATTTCACGCAACATAGCCAGTATATCAGCAGAGCGGGAGCGACCTGTATTGAGTGAGGCCTGAACCACTGCACTATCAGTTATACAAACAATCTCAGAATTAGACCAGTCAGCTGCCCAGCGGCGAAAGCCCTCAAATACCGCATGCATTTCCTTAATATTAATATGTTTATCACCCAATCTGTCCATCAGCCTGACCCCATGGTGACCACAAACCTGATCTATCACATGCTCGTCAGCGGTGCTGAATGCACCAACCAGCCAGTCATTAGCAAAACTAGCGCCAAGGCCCCAGCCGGAGGCGTCACTGTACATAGCTTTAGTAGCGGCAAATTTACCCAACATACCTGCCTTGCCATTAAAACTAGAAGCAAATTCAATCCACCAGTCAATATCAGCCCTAAAGCCTGCGTTAAGTCTTGCCTTAAAATACGGTTCACGAAGAGTACCGATCAAATCGTAGACCCTTCTACTGAAGGTCCTGCCACCCCTCACCACCTTTGCACAATGTGCCAGGAGGCCAGCAAGGCTCTCCAGGTCCCTCCTGCAAGCCTTCCTTCTTGACTTAAAACTCAGAAGTCTTCCCCGCAACTTATCCAACTTATCCTGGGGGAGTGATAATTCTAAAGATTCAGAATCCACCTCTATCCCAAGGAACCTGACCTTCATGGATGGAGAAATAAGTTTTCTATAGCTAATATAAAAACCCAAGCGACGAAGAATAGCAATGGTTATCTGCTGGTAAGCAGCTGCCTGGTCAAATGTACCGGCGATGATACAGAAATCATCTAGGTAGTTCACTACACGACAAACCCTCTCTCTGGCTGCACATCGCACCACAAAATCCGAGATGCGGGAGAATATATAGGGACTCGAGGACATACCCATACAAAGTCTACTATCAAGTAAATAAGTATCAAAATTTTCTCCCTTGAACCGCCACTTAAGACCCTGGCTAGAGCGATCATCCGGGTGAATGTGGACAGCCCGATAAGCATCCTTAATGTCGATACAAGCCAGGTAGCCCCCTTCTCCAATAATTCCACCACATCATCGATACCCTTGTATTTAAATTTCGGGGCAATAGTAGAAGTCCAGTTATTCACAGAACTACCCTTAGGCCTACTGCAATCCACTACACTACGGCCACCACCACTATCTTTCGGAACCACAAAAAGCCCATGCACACAAAGGGGAGGATCCAGTACCTTAGTTACAAAGCCGTCATGAATTTCAGCCAACAAGCGTGACTCGATTATATCAGCCTCCCATGATGTTTTGGTACGTCTAGTCTTAACATCATAATGGGCATCACAATCTTGATCGATAACCCTAAAGCCAAAGACAATACCCTGTAACATATATAGGCCGTCGACATCACAGCTTCCCCTGCAAAAACACTCTACAAAAAAAACGGCATGGTTTTAGTTGACATGTAATAGAGGACAATACATAGACACAATCACAGGAACCTGATGCACAATCTTCATACACTCCAAAAGTGACAAAATCGGAGTCAAGTGTCTCCCTCACCGACACCATCAAATGTCCATATTCAGTCTCCACTACCACAATAAAGTCCGACCAGCTGGTCTCTCTCAATCCATTCCAGCTTAACTTCGATCCAATTTTAAATGAACCCACGGAAACCTTGTCAGTTTTTCCACCCGGGCGAACGTCCTGATTGTCGATTTCACACGATATTAACTGACACCCAATGCCGGCTCCCCGGCTAGCGTCCCATACCATATCGACATTACTAAAGGTATCAGAATCACCATCATCACGAAAGACGAATGGCATAGGGGTTGTCGAGTCATCCGGCTCCTGCGTGGCACTGACAGCAGTCCTCGCCTCTATCCGCCCACAAACCGCATGGCAATCCCCATCAGCCATCGGGTCACAACCACCACTCGCCCCAACACTATAATCTCTGCAGCTGTTGCGTTTGTGCCCTTTTACCCCACATTTTGAACATATGTGCGCAAAGCGACACTGGTCCTCCTTTTTAGCACATCCTTGCTCACTGTTACGGGCGTAACAGGGGCGCTTGCTGCCAGTTGGTCCTGCCAACGTCCCGCGTCGCCTGTTTTCACCCGACGTGCCCTTCTGCTTTTTCTCACGCACATTCGCTTGACTATAGTGTAAAACACTTTTACCCGTGTGTGCCTCAGTGAAAGCAGCGAAACCCTCCGTTTTCGCTAACTTCCTAATGGCAGAGTCGTACTCAACATGACTGGTATCAAAAAAGTCATTATGCCTAGCACGGTGAGAAACAAAACTGATGTGATGTAGAACGGCCCGATAATCCGCAATCGACATCTCCGGGATGTCTAATGCCCAGGTAGCCGTAGCGCAAACCAATTCGTGGCAGTTCAATTTCTCAACGTTTTTCTTGCCAACCGTGTAGCGCTTCAGAGACCACTTACTTCTTCTCTTCCATGAAGCACTGCTGCTCGAAGAGCTGCTATCGTGGCGTCTACATCTCCTTGCGCCGGTCCTAGAGTGGTTCCTCGCACGGCCGTAGGTTGAATGGCCGCCTGTCGTGGCTGCCGACGTAGACCCGACCGGGAACTTTGGAGGTTCCGCAGCGAGGGCCCCAGCGGCCATGACAGTCGAGCCCATGTTGTGTCGTTGTCGTCGGTCCGCTTTCTCCGCTAACAGCGCATCCCTCGTTTGGAGCAACATGTCCAACTCCTTTTCCGCGCGCAGCTCTTCAATCTCCCGAAGAGTCTCCTCGCGTAGTTCAGCCATATTCTTGAAGCCCCCACCTGTCTCCGACGCCATCGCGTCCTCCTTGGATGCGCCTTTAGATAATCTGGCCGCCGAAGAACTTCTCGTTTCACGCACTACGCAGTCCTCGTCCGTGCTCTCACAACTACTAGTCTTGTCGTGACTTCTCCCACAAGCACTACAAAAAGGCATCGGAATGCTGTGCTTTATGCAGAAAAAACGGTGTCGATAATAATGTTTTTTACAGCAGGTATTATCTCAAATTCCTGCTGTCTTGGTGGTAAAATCGACCAACAAGGGGTCCGACTAGTATCACATCGACAATCTTGTAGTTTTTTGTAGTGTCACATCGACAATCAAGTAGTTATTACCTGACTAGATTTCAATAAGGGTTCGCTCTCATGTCCTTCTTAGCTTCATAATTCAAGAAAGTGGCTATTGGTCGAAATTACCAAAGTAAATTGTAAATGAGCATAGTAATAATGTCATAAAATAAAATAGTTTTTTCGGTCGTATTCCACACACACGAGTTGCTTCAGTGGTTTAATGTAACCACCACGGCCTCCGCGATCTTGCTTGGTTTTAATAATGAAGTAAAGTTAATTAAAACGCTATGCGACACACACGGTATGATTTAGAGTCAGATTGTCGAATATTAATCGACACACACAGCCAACCAGGCCTCAGGTACTAGTTGCAGCTCAACAAGCATAACGGTTAGACCAACATGGCGGCCTTACTATCACATCGACAATCATGGAGTTCCTGGGTTCAGCAGCTTATTAAGGGCAGTAATAAAATAAAACTGCATTAAAAAATCAAGTATCAATAATATAAGTTAAAGAGTCCATCTCATGTCGTTCTTAACGTTATAATTCGACTAACATGACCTTAGTTAGTTGTTTAAAGATGACAATCCAGTTTGCCTGCAATCTGTGTCCTTCTTAGTCTCATAATTCGACAAACATGGCCACTTTTCACTCCGACAGACACGAATTTATTAAAATTAGTTGTAAGTGAAGCATATTAATATAAATAAAATCGATTATTCGGTTGTATTCGATACACACGAGCTGCCTTAGTTGAGTATGATAGCACCACTCAGCAAATACATCAAAAATCGACAAACATGGCCGCACTCCCGCCGGCTATGCCTCTGTCCGCCATCTTGGTTCTTCTTGATATATTAGACCAAGTCGACCCACATGAAATAATGCAATAAAGTAGTAAAATGTTTTAGCTCACGACACAGACATGTGTAGGCAGGTTGTCTTCTTGTTAGTTCCAGAGAAGGCAAAGAACACAGGTAGCAAGTAGACTGTGTCTTCCTCCTCCAAGTAAAAATAGGTGTGTAGTGTGCCAAGCAAACAGCAGAAGGACATGTATATTTATATATATCATCAATATATATATATATATATATATATATATATATAGTAAGTCATTGGCTAACTTCCGGTGTACTACATAGGGAGGCAGTGCTTGTGTGTATGGTGAATGTATGCGTGGTCTGTGTGTGTGGGGGGGGGGGGTGTCTGATGTGTGAAGAGGTGGAGGAGAAGGGGGACGAGAGGGGGGGGGGGGGAGGAGGAGGTGGAGGGGGAGGAGAAGGTCCCTGGGCGGACAGTGCGACAAGTGAACACGCTGAGAACACATGCCACGACACTTTGATGGGCACTAATTAGCCGCTGCCCTTTTGATGTGGTGGCCATGTTTTCTGACGCTAAATGGCCACTGGTGCCGGTGTGTCAACACGCCGCCCACCCCCCTGCACCTCCTCCACTCCCTCCATCCCCCTAAACACACCAAATAAACCACGAAGAGTTCCCCCCGCGAAGCACCAACAGGCTTATATATCTCCACCAGGCTTATATAGCTCCATCAGGCTTATATAGCTCCACCAGGCTTATATAGCTCCACCCAAACCAAATAGCTACAGCCGAATGGATCTGTTGTTAAGTATATTTTCTGTGCTGATGTATTATAATGGTTGGTTAGTTAGTTTGGTGTGTGCGGATTGTATGTGTGTGTGGAGTGGGGGTGGTGTTGCGTTAACGGGAAGGTGGGGGTGGGGGGGGAGTGTTCTGACAAGGATTAACCACTAAGACCTTGCCGCGCCACTCTCTGCTCATCAGCGACACACTAACCCGTCACGTCTCCATTTAGCCACCCTCTGAGCCCCCCCCCCCCCCCCCACACACGCACTCACACACACGCTCACTCACCCCATAATAGTACAATGATATCGCTGTCGGTGCGCCCTGTCCAGCACCCGCCTACCTACCCATCCCAGAGGCTCCTCTTACTAACAGAACTCCTGCCACTCCGGCGGGCTCCTTTCACTAACACACTAACAGAACGCCTGCCACTCCGAGGGGCTCCTTTCACTAACAGAACGCCTGCCACTCCGAGGGGCTCCTTTCACTAACACACTAACAAAACGCCTGCCACTCTGAGGGGCTCCTTTCACTAACAGAACGCCTGCCACTCCGAGGGGCTCCTTTCACTAACACACTAACAAAACGCCTGACACTCGGAGGGGCTCCTTTCACTAACAGAATGCCTGCCACTCGGAGGGGCTCCTTTCACTAACACACTAACAAAACAGCTGCCACTCGGAGGGGCTCCTTTCACTAACAGAACGCCTGCCACTCGGAGGGGCTCCTTTCACTAACACACTAACAAAACGCCTGCCACTCGGAGGGGCTCCTTTCACTAACAGAACGCCTGCCACTCCGAGGGGCTCCTTTCACTAACACACTAACAAAATGCCTGCCACTCGGAGGGGCTCCTTTCACTAACAGAACGCCTGCCACTCCGAGGGGCTCCTTTCACTAACACACTAACAAAACGCCTGCCACTCCGAGGGGCTCCTTTCACTAACAGAACGCCTGCCACTCCGAAGGGCTCCTTTCACTACCTACCCATCCTAGAGACTCATTTTACTAACAGAACGCCTGTCACTCTGAATGGCTCCTTTCACTAACAGAACGCCTGGCACTCCGAGGGGCTCCTTGCATTAGGACAGCAGAACCCCTGCCACTTTTAAGAAGTTTCTTTCACTATTAATAATAATAGAAAGTGAGGTTAGCTGCCCAACTGATCCTAGCTAAAACCTAGCAATGCCATGGTTTACGATCAGACGGGATGGCTGAATGAGTTGAGCGTCCGTCTCTCGTTTTGGTAGATCGTGGGATTTAAACCAGTGACTTAAAAATTTATACTTGTCGCTTCCTAGCCTGGCGCTTGGCATTATTAGGATCGGGCAAGGACTGGTTGGCTCAGTCTTGGGATAATGTATCTGAGTGGGATATCAGGTCATGGTGCTGGTGGCATGGCCTCCCAGTGGGGCAGCACTATAAAGTTGCCATGCGTGCGCACTGTCACAAGTCGGTATCCGTCCCGGTATGATCTTAGATGTTGCCAGGGTGTAACACTCCAACAACTAACCAATCAACCATGGTTTACTGTTGTGTGCCCCAATGCAAACGTGGATGAAGTACTAGTACTAGTGAATCCCGTCCTGATATGACCTTAATTCTCGCTAGGACGTAAAACAACAACTAATACTAGTAGTAGTGAAAGTGTTATTCCAATATTTTCAAGTATATTTTTCCAAACAAGAAAACAGAAAAACGAAAGATTTCTGACATGAATGGCAAATAGTCAAACAGTTGCAGATCTCTCAGCAGTGTGTGGGGAATGTTTACCCGTAGTTTCCGCTGCGCTGCTGAGTGTCTCTGCACCTCCAGTGGCTTACTAGGTATTTAGTGTAATCGCAGATCTCTCAGCACTAACCTCGATTGCATTTGAAAGCGAGGCTACTTGCACTCGATGGCGGTGTCTCCCGCAAGTGTAGAATCGGTCAATAGGTCCCTTCAACCAAAAGAACACTTGCTAACTGAGGGACCGCTTTCACAAATATAGCGCTAACCACCCCAAGAGGATTCTTTCAGATATCGAGTGCCCTCCACTCCAAAGGGACTTACATCTTTCACCAAAATATCCCCAACCACTCCCAAACAGGGATGAAAGATCTCCGCGATATCGCGGATTTTCAAGATTTTTTATGTTTCACTATTAACATTAAACACAATTCCAAGGAATCAGGATACATATGACAACATGAAGTTGGGTAGTCCGTGTTTATATGATCTTAGATGTAGCTAGAACATAACACTCAACTAAGAACGAGCTAGACATGGGCCATAATAGATTAATACAGTCAAAACAAGACTAGTTGAAACCTGACTTTCGGCATTTTCCCGCGATTCCCTGACAGTGCTATGGGAGAAAATCCGCTTTTTGTGGAAATTCGCCGTCGGTGTGAAAATCTCAGCTTGATTTCCGCGTTTTTTCCTGGAGACCACTTTCATCCCGGCCCAAAGACCACCTCGTACAATCATTCCAAAGTGCTTTCTTTTCCAATAGATTTATTCCGACATTATTTGCATGGTATTGTATGAAGTGTAGTCTAGGACCCTTGAGGCAACAAGCTCTAAAACGTGACCAACATCTATTTTGATGGTGTAGTCGGACAAATGTGCTCATACTGTTGACCTGCTATTATATGTATAGGGGTATTTACCGTGAAGGGGGATTAGTGAGTCTGAACACCACAGGTGGCGCCAGTGTAGGGCTATCCTGCAGATAACCCTAGTGTACTAAAGTGGTACATGGTCGGTCAGTCGGTCAAGACGTGTTCATCCTATCAGGAATATTCATGACTGTTTGTCACTAGCATTCACAAGCACCCACCTGTTGAATTGGTACGGGCATCCTTCTTATGCCAGTAAGCTGCCTTACACTGTCAAACCATTGAGTTTGAGGTTGTCGTCTACGTCATTTTCTGTCTATCATCCCAGTCAGTATGGTTTTCTCCACACTGCCATCCCCCTTTCTAGTAATGTGACCAAAGTATCGCAGCAGCGCACTGTGAAATTAAACCTCTAGGTTTCCTAACTTCTTCTAAAACACTTACGTTGGTTTGATGCTCTTGCCATAATATTCCAAGCATTCTTCTCCATTCCAACAGTTCAAAACTTTAAATCCTTTTCCTTTCTCTAGGTTTCAGACTGACAACCATATAGTAGAATGGGAAATATAAGTTTTACACGGGACTCTAATACAATAACATAACCCTGCGATTATAACATAAAATATGTAATTTATTATTTACACTCGGTATACAGTAAAACCTCTCTAAATCTACCGACCGTGGGACCGACATTAAGTGGTCCATTTAGGGAGGTGGTCGGTTTTGAGGGAGTTAGAATATGGTTACAATGGGATTGTTGTGACCTAAATAAAGCGATCGATATAGGGGAATGGTCGATCTGTGGAGGTGGTCGGTTAGAGAGGTTTGACTGTAATTAATTATCTAACACATATGCAAATAGTGATTTCTTACTGAGCACTCCATATTTTGCTGCGACTTTTACTGTCACCTGTTGCTATGGTAACTATCACGGAGCGTGGCGGCCATCACTGGGCGTATTCTTCATCCATTATCGCTCACCGTGACAGAAGGGCTCTTTAGCGGGCATCTGACCCGCCTGGGGTGAGATCAGGGTACGGGACCAAAGCAGGGAGCTTGGTGCTGAATGATGCCTAGTGCTGTGTATTTAGGAACGCGGCAGGTGCCTAGTTTAAGAGCCAACTTTGAAAGCTCCTTCGGTAAATGCGCTGTTGACCAGATGAGCATGTTCAGATAGTTTTAGTTTAAAACAAAAGTTGCATCTATAGTCCGATGGTTTTGAGTCTTTATCATTTTCTAGGATAAATATAATAGGTTGATCGTTATAATCTGTCTTACTTTAGTTAGAAGTAACTTTTATTTTAATTGCCTAACTTTTGAGATTGTTGATGTGCAAATATGCCAAATTAATTTTGGCATACATGCCAAAACTCTTAGCATCATAGGCTTTTGAAGCAACAGTTGAAAATGTGACGCTTTCATCGGACTATGCATCTTTTAAGACACATGCCCTGTTCATTAATTAATGAATTAATTAATTAATAACAGTGCACCTTATGTGGCTGTCACACTACGACGACAAGCGGCGACGACAGCCCAGCGACATGGATTTTGTGAAAACCCGACGACATATGCAAATTCGGGCCAAGCGCCGCGACAGCGCCGCGACAGCGCCGCGACAGCGCCGCTACAGCGCCGCAACAGCGCCGCGACAGCGCCGCGACAGCGCCGCGACAATGTTAACACAGTGGGTGGGCAAGCAGTCTCCATATGATATATGAAGAAATATGAAGAATGGGACGCTGCGTGTGTGTCTCTGTGTGTGTCTCTGTATATGTCTGTGTGTCTCTGTGTTGTGTCTCTGTATGTGTCTGTGTGTCTCTGTGTTGTGTCTCTGTATGTGTCTGTGTGTCTGTGTGTGTGTCTCTGTGTGTGTGTCTCTGTGTGTGTGATAAACCACACACACTCACTCACATTCACTATCACACTCACACTCACTATCACACTGACTATCACATTCACACTCACTATCACACTCACTATCACACTCACTATCATACTCACACTCACTATCACACTCACTATTACACTCACTATCACACTCACTATCACTATCACACTCACTATCACACTCACTATCACACTCACTATCACACTCATTATCACATGTAGGTTTATGCAGCGGACCTGTGAGGAAGCAGTCTTCATATGATATATGAAGAAATGGGACGGTACAAACATGTGTGTTAGACTATGCGGCGGACCTGTTAGGAAGCAGTCTCCATATATTTTATATGAAGAAATGGGACGGTACAAACATGTGTATTAGACTATGCGGCGGACCTGTTAGGAAGCAGTCTTCATGAGAAATATGACTCGTGATAGTGAGTGTGATAGTGAGTGTGATATTGAGTGTGAATGTGAGTGTGATAGTGAGTGTGAGTGTGATAGTGAGTGTGATAGTGAGTGTGATAATGAGTGTGATAGTGAGTTTGATAGTGAGTGTGAATGTGAGTGAGTGTGAGTGGTTTATCGCACACAGAGACACAGACACAACACAGAGACACACACAGACACATACAGAGACACACACACAGACAAAGAGACACACACAGACACACGCACAGACAGATACAGACACAGACACACACAGACACACCACTACACACACACAGACACACAACACACACACAGACACACATGAAGCAGTTTCCATGAGAAATATGAAGAATGGGACGGTGCAAACATGTAGGTTTATGCGGCGGACCTGTTAGGAAGCAGTCTTCATGAGAAATATGAAGAATGGGACGGTGCAAACATGTAGGTATATGCGGCGGACCTGTTAGGAAGCCCGTCCTGATATGACCTTAGATGTTGCTAGGACGTAAAACAACAACAAACAAATGTTAGGAAGCAGTCTCCATATGATATATGAAGAAATGGGACGGTACAAACATGTGTATTAGACTATGCGGCGGACCTGTTAGGAAGCAGTCTTCATAAGAAATATGAAGAATGGGACCCACACACACAGACACACACACAACACACACAGACAGAACACACACACACAGAAACAGATACACACACACACAGAGACACACACACACACCACTACACACACAGAGACATACATGAAGCAGTTTCCATGAGAAATATGAAGAATGGGACGGTGCAAACATGTAGGTTTATGCGGCGGACCTGTGAGGAAGCAGTCTCCATATGATATATGAAGAAATGGGACGGTACAAACATGTGTATTAGACAATGCGGCGGACCTGTTAGGAAGCAGTCTTCATAAGAAATATGAAGAATGGGACCCACACACACAGACACACACACACACACACACACAGAACACACACACACACACCACTACACACACAGAGACACACATGAAGCAGTTTCCATGAGAAATATGAAGAATGGGACGGTGCAAACATGTAGGTTTATGCGGCGGACCTGTTAGGAAGCAGTCTTCATATTTGGGACGGTCCTAACATCCCTCTAAGCAAGCTAAACTGAGCCATGTTTGGACCGTCCCATTCTCTGTGTGTGTGTCTCTGTGTGTGTATCTGTGTGTATCTGTGTCTCTGTGTCTGTGTGTGTCTGTGTGTGTGTCTCTGTGTGTGTCTCTGTGTTGTGTCTCTGTGTGTGTCTCTGTGTGTGTGTCTGTGTGTCTGTGTGTGTCTCTGTGTGTGTCTCTGTGTGTGTCTGTGTGTGTGTATCTGTGTCTCTGTGTGTGTGTCTGTGTGTGTGACTCTGTGTTGTGTCTCTGTGTGTGTCTCTGTGTGTGTCTCTGTGTGTGTCTCTGTGTGTGTATCTGTGTGTGTATATGAAGAAACGGGCCCGGCGACAGCTTAACGACAGCTTAGCGACAAGACGACAGCGTAGCGACAGCGTAGCGACAGCCAAACGACAGCGTCTGTCGCCGAGGTTTTTCAACATGCACAAAAACCCGACGACAACCGGGCGACAGTGGAGAAACTGGAGTTGTCACGGAGGTGTCGCGGCGACAGCCGAACGACAACATAACGACACCGTAGCAACAGCCGACGACAGAGCAAAACGACAAGTCGTTGGACTGTCGTCGGCCTTGTCGTCGTAGTGTGACTGCTACATTAAAGAATGCACACATTCACTTGAAAAGCTAACGCGTGTACTGCGTGGGTCTAGCTCAGTTGTCTGTGACATCAACACTGTTAATATGTTATTGTTAGTATGTGAGGATGTTAGTATGTGACTTTTATGAGGGTGTTACTAACATTGTTAGTATGTGAGTGTGTTAGTAACACAGAGTGTCGGTGTGGTTGGTGTGGTTCGGTGCTCCCTCAGGTAAGCCCATAACGCACCTGACGGACAGGTGTGCGGCCAGGTACAGTGGGGGCTTACCCGGTACTAATTAGGTAACGGGAGCCCCCCGTGGGGGTACATCAAGGCCCGGGTACACCTGACTCGGCCCCCTCCTGCCCGCAGCCCCATTGTCTCAGTGTCCGCACTGTCTGCTGATGACCAATCCGCACATTGTGCGGCGTGGGGGTTGTGTGTGTGGGGGGGGGGGTGCACGGGTGGGCAGTGTTAGCAGCTTAACCCTTCCACCTCCACCTCCACCTCCACACCCACCCACTGTCTCCAGCCACCACCACCACCACCACCACCACCACCTCCACCAACACCACCACCACCATCACCACCACCACCACTACAACAACTACCACACCACCACCACCACCATTACCACCATCACCACCACCTCCACCCACAACCATTGCCACCACCTCCATCCACAACCAGTCCCCACCACCACCTCCACCCACAACCATTACCACCATCACCATCACCACCACCACCGCCACCACCACTACCACTACTACCACCATCACCACCGCCACCAGCACCACCAATACCAATACCACCTCTACATCTACCTTCACCTCCATCTCCATCTCCACCCACCACCACTACAACAACTGCCATCGCCACCACCACCACCACCACCACCACCACCACCACCACCATTACCGAGACCACCACCTCTACCTCCACCTCTACCTTGAATATCTTCACCCACCACCACTATTACCAACACCACCACTAACACCATCAGTACTACAACTTACTACCAACATTACCTCCAGCTCCACCCACCACCACCTCCACCCACCTCCACCCACCTCCACCTCCAAGCACCACCGCTTCCATATAGTCTTCACATTGCCTGGCGTCTTCCACATGGCGGGCATACGACATATAGTGCCAACAGACTACGGCTGCGGCTGGGGTTGGGTAAATACATGAAAAACAGCGACCAAACCGCCTTGCTGAATTTCATTGGCATCGAATGATATTTGCACAGAGCAGACGACAAACGGAAGTGAGCGGTGAGTGGGTGAAGCCACCCCCCTTCCCCCATCCCCTCCCACCCTCCCACATACTCTCCTACAGTCCCTCCTCCCCCCTACCCTCTCTCCCCCCTCTTCCTCTCCCTCTCTTCTCCCTCCCCCTCTCCCTCTCTCTCCCAGCCTCCCTCCACTCCCTCCCCATACCTCTCTCTCTCCCCTCCCCCTCCCTCCACTCCCTCCCTCCACCCCCCCCCCTCCCCCTCCCCCCTCTCCCCCTCTCCCCCCTCCCACCCTCACACCCATACCACGTGACCGCAGGGCCGCAGCTGGCCGGGCCGGGCCCTAAAAAGCGGCCCGTGCATTAAACTGTCGCTTGTTATTTGTGCCAGTGTACCCCGACACCGGCGACACCGGGCACCTGGGCCCGGTGCCCGGAGCCCCGAGCCCGGAGCCCGGTGCCGGGGCGCGCCGCCCGGGCTTGAGTTTGGACGGAAGCGCAACCCAATTAATACCATCACAGGGCCCGGTAATCCATCTGGGTAGGGGCTTTCCGACACCATTTTGGACTTGTATTTTTTATAGAATTTTTTTTCCATTTTTTTGTAACTGTGGATGGTGCTTTATTTATTTATTAAATTTTTTTTTTTTTTACCTCCCCTCTTGCCGACTCATGTGAGGACTGCTTTTGTTATGGGTGTCTTTGTGGGTGGGGGTGGGGGTTAAAAGCTGCTGCAAGCGGACATTAAAAGGTAACCGTTCCGACCGTTAATAGTTATTGTTGGTGATAACGAATCAGGCTAAATGGGAATGGGGACTTTTGAATGGACACTTGTGTAATGCAGAGATATTATTGTCAGATCATCCACATTTGTGGCTTTAAACAAATAAAATTAGAAAAAAGAATTGTGCGCGCAGTCGTTCATTTTATTTCATTAGGTGCAAAGCATTGTCTGCCTGTGGATTTATTTTCTTTTGATATGAGTATGTGAGTTTTGGATGTGAGTTTTCGCTCTGGATCAATGATATCTTTTCTCTTGTGAGTGCATGCGAGTTACTAGGATTAGATAGACAAATGACTGGTAAGCACAATGTCAAGATAATGTAACTGAGTGGGATATCTGTTCATGGGGACGGCAGCATGGTATCACAGTCGGCCAGCACTATAGCGTCACCAAGAGTGCCCACTGTCAAAATTCTGTTCTGTTACCATTGTGATATGATGGTTTTTTTTGTGTGTGGTAAATATGTTTATTCTGCTGAATAAGTCTTTTGTCAGTGCCGAAGCATGGGTCTTCCAGCCATTTTTCAATTCAGGATATTTACACAAAAGGTATATAGAGTAAGGTATACAATAATGGTTGAATACACACTCTGCAGCATATAACGCAATGAAATTATGTAACCCACAAGTTCAACATCAATATGGCAGCAGTGGTGTCATATGACTACATCAATATTAGTCAGATCGATGTGAGTATTTATATGGTATTTATAATGTAAGCATAAGTAAGACTTTACATGTTGCTCGGACGTAAAATACTAGTGAACTAAACCTGAATGTTATTTTTCTCTCTGTTTATAATCAGGTTGATTGTTTCTTTTGCTCTCTTCTTAAATTGTTGACCGGCCACGGCGGCCGAATCGGTTGAGCGTGAGGGTCGGGTGCGGGAGATCGGAAATTCGGTTCCTGGTCGAGTCAAACCTTAAAAAAAATTATACTTGTCACTTCCTAGCCTGGCGCTCGGCATTAATAGGATAGGGCAAGGTCTGGTTATTTCAGTGTCAGGATAATGTGACTGAGTGGGATATCGG
This sequence comes from Branchipolynoe longqiensis, assembly GCA_030323885.1. Lineage (NCBI taxonomy): Eukaryota > Metazoa > Annelida > Polychaeta > Phyllodocida > Polynoidae > Branchipolynoe > Branchipolynoe longqiensis. The sequence goes on from CM059188.1 coordinate 32,281,601, forward strand.
ATCATGTTGATGCCAGCCTGGTCTCTCAGTGGGGAAGTACTATAAAGTTACCACGAGTGCGCATTGTCACAAGTCAGTACCCATCCTGTTATGACCTTGGATGTTGCCAGGATGTAAAGTCCCAACAACCAACAAACTTACATTGTTGAGCAGGTCCTGAAATGAGATTCCTATGCAGTGAGTCACTCAACCCTAAGTGAGTGCGCCTGTCTGTGAGCAATTCCCCGGGTTCTGATAAATACTTGGTGCTTACTCCTTCCTGCTCAGGAAACCGAGTCAGTCGTGTTTAGATACGGCTAGTTGTTGTGTTGTGAAAGCAGCACTAGCTAACCGGGGTGTATTACTGTTTAGTTTGTTGTGCCCATAATGAGGCCCCCGGTCACTAGGTCGGCCACATTGGTACCAGTCTATGTCGATCTATCTATCAAATAATCGCCCCTACCCAGAGTAGGGGCGAATGACAACTTAGTCCAACTCCGAACAATAACTGCTTTGGTATGAATCAAGTTGTCGAATCCTGGTCGAGTCAAACCAGTGACTTAAAAGTGTATGCTTGTCGCTTCCTAGCCAGGCGCTCGGCATTATTAGGATAGGGCAAGGACTGGTTGGCTCAGTGTCAGGATAATGTGACTGAGTGGGATATCAAGTCATGGTGCTGGCAGCCTGGTTTCCCATTGGGGTAGCACTATAGTGTCGCCGTGAGTGCGCACTGGCACAAGTCAGCGCCCATCCTGATATAACCTTAGATGTTGCTAGGATGTAAAACAACAACAAACAAAACAGTGTCAGGATAATGTGACAGAGTGGGATATCAGGACATGGTGCTGGCAGCCTGGTCTCCCATTGGGGCAGCACTATAAAGTCGCCGTGAGTGCGCACTGTCGCAAGTCAGCGCCCATCCTGATATAACCTTCGATGTTGTCAGGACGTAAAACTCCAACAACCAACCATCACCACATGATCACATACCACCTCACATCACCACGACATCAGCCCATGTCACCAGATTACCACACATCACCACATATCTCCAGGACATCAGCACATGTCACCACGACGTGACCACGTCACCACACCATAACATCACCATATCACCACAACATGACAACATCCCATAGCACCCAACACGACCGGACACTACCGCCCCCTACCCACTACCAACTCACTCACCACCGGCACCACCCACCACACCACCACCACCCACCACACCACCACCACCCACCACCACACCACCCACCACACCACCACCACACCACCACCACACCACCACCACACCATCACCACCCACCACACCCCCACCACCATCCACCACACCACCACCACACCACCACCACACCACCACCACCACACCACCACCACACCACCACCACACCACCACCACCCAGTTGTCCAGCCCTATCGGCTTGTGTATATCACATTCGGATTCCAGGTTAAGCTCCATCAGATAGGACCCCTGGTGGCGAAACTGTAGATCATGTCCATTGTGTGCCGTGACTAAGTCTCAGACGATTGCCTTTCATTGCGGCTTCAGCTGCGCGGGCCGGGCAGAAATCGACGACCGAATTGAACAAATTCTACATTAAATACTCGTTGATATATGCCATACACACAGACGTTATGCAAATATGAAACTACAACACACCGTGTAGTTTGTGCGCGTTTTAAATTAAAGTCTATCCGTAGCGCCCTCTACCGGCTTCGGGGTGTGGTGGACTCAAGTTGCATTTTTTTTCTAGGTCATTGGGGCTCGGTGATTAGTTAGCAAAGCGCGGTTCTGATCGTCAAACAGCGCGTTTCTCACATATTTCCCAACATAAATGTGCGGCTCGCATGTCGTCTGCCTGGTCTCACTAAGACTACAGCTCCCCCTGACACATAATGTTGGCGCCAATTTAGACAAAGTCGCGAAAGTCGCTGTCTGCGGTGTATGTGATTTGCTCCCAGCTAGAGAGCTGCTTGCTGTATGTGTAGTGGTGGGTGGGTGTAATGTGTGTGTGTGTGTGTGTGTGTGTGTTGAATGGAGTGAACATTTGTTGGAGGAGTAGGAGGGGGGGGAGAGGGGGTGGGGGGAAGGCACTAAGCATGTGTTCGTGTGTGTGTTTGTTGGTGGTGGTGGTGGTGGTGTGGGGTGGTGGTGGGTGGTGGTGGTGGTGTGCCTTATATTGAATAGAGTGAAAATTCGCAGGTGCTGGAAGGTGAGGTGTGGGGAAAGCGCTAAGCATGTGTGTTGTGAGGTGTTTTTTGGTGTGTGGGTGGTGGTGGTAGTAATGAATGGAGTTAAAATTTGCAGGAGCGGGGAGGGGGTGGAAGGGGAGGGGGTGGGGTAGAGGGAAGACTAAGCATGTGTGTTATGTGTGGTTTTGTGGTGGTGGTGACGGAGTGGGGAAGTGGTGGTGGTGGTATTGGTGGTGTGTGGTGGTGGTGGTGGTGGTGGTGGTGGTGGTGGTGGTGGTCTTAGTATTGAATAGAGTGACAATTCGCAGGTGCTCGAAGGTGAGGGTGTGGGGAAAGCGCTAAGCATGTGTGTTGTGAGTGTTTTGTGGTGTGTGGTGGTGGTGGTGGTAGTAATTGAATGGAGTTAAAATTTGCAGGAGCTGGGGAGGGGGTGGAAGGGGAGGGGGTGGGGTAGAGGGAAGGAACTAAGCATGTGTGTTATGTGTGTTTTGTGGTGGTGGTGACGGAGGTGGTAGTAGTGGTGGTGGTATTGGTGGTGGTGGTGGTGGTGGTGGTGCTGTTTGTATTGAATGGAGTGAAAATTCCCAGGAGATAGAGGATGAGGGTGGGGGGGGGGGGGAGTACTAAGCCTGTGTGTTGTGGTGGTGGTGGTGGTGTGTGGTGGCGGTGTACAGTGGTGGTGGTATGGTATGGGGTGTTCGTAACCTTACGACGGTTACCGGTTGCAGAACTGCAACATTTATAGAGAGGCTCCGATAAATCGGCCCAGTCTTTGGTTAAGACATGTCTTCTGCGGGTGAAGTGGTCTCAGAGGAAGTGTTGTGAAGGCTGGGGACATCCTTCAAGACGTGGTGACGACGGGGCGCCGGGTGGCAGCGGATCTCTCCGTGCCGTCTGTTTGTAGTAATCTGTATGGTGTCTGTAGTGCAGCACTTGCATCCGGTCAGCAGGGGTTTGAGGAAGGCGGGCAAAGGTGGGAGCAGCGGTCGTTCCAGCAACAAGAACCAGTCAGAGAAATGGCAAAAAGGTCAAGAGCCCCCCCCAAGAACACAACAACCCTGGTTAGGGGAAGAAGTGAGCCTGGGAGAAATCGAATGGGCAGATCTAGGAAAGAGAAATGAGGAGAGTTGAGTCAAAGGCCCGTGCCTATCTGCCCTATGGTAACCAACCGGCGAGCCATAGACACGGACAGAGTAAGGGTAGAAAGTGAAAATGCCGGCAGGCACCCCCTCCTGGAACTCTTTTCAGACATATCAAGGAGGTGTCCGGCCGGCGGAGAGGTGATAGAGAGAGGTGTGGACGAGGTGCGGTCCGGATAGCAAGTGTACAGTGGTGGTGTGTACTAGTGTACTAGTTATTGTATGTACTAGTGTAGTTGTGGTGGTGTTAGTATTGAATGGAGTGAAAATTCGCAAGAACTGGAGGGGGTGGGGGAGGGGGAAGAACTAAGCATTTATGTTGTGTGGTGGTGGTGTTGGTATTGTATGGAGTGAAAATTCGCAGGAGCTGGAGTGTGTGTGGGGGGAGGGGTAGGGGGAAGGCACTAAACTAAGCCGCTGTGTGTGAGTTTGCCTCGTTGTGACCGACGTCTTACAAGGAAGATGTCATCAGAGCCTGGCACTCGGGGGCGATGCGGGGGCAGGCCCGGCTGACATGTAGCCTGTGAGAATGGGCCCGACACAATCCAGGCCCGATATGCGGACAGGGTATTTGGTGCTAATAGGTGGCGCTGGTCTTATCAGCTAGGTTTCAGTGTGCCCCGAGATAAGGCGCCTTATAGGTGAAAGGGGTGTATCCGTGTCCACAGCGCCACGCATTATCGCCCAGTTGGGGGGGGGGGGGGGGGGGGGGGGGGCGCACCCTGCTAGGAGGCTTTGTCGTGTTCCCTCACTGACTAGATGGGTGAGTGTATGAGGGTGTGTGTGTGGTGGGGAAGGGTGTGTGAGTGTGTGTGGGGGGGGGGGTAGTATAATAAGAGCAAGTCAGACCTGATAAGCATTGATTTTATTTTATTAGTAGCTCAGTAAAACCACTCTAACCGACCACCTCCACAGAGCGACCACTCCCCTATATCGATCGGTTTATTTGGGTGTCAAACGATCGCCCGAACAATACCAGTGTAATGATTTCTTTTAACTCCCTAAACCGACCACCTCCCTAAATGGACCATTTAAAGTCAGTCCCATGGTCGGTCGATTTAGAGAGGTGTTATTGTAGTAATATATATTATATATATTACCTCGGTTCCAAACCTGACGACCAGATGGGATGGCCGAATGAGTTGAGCATCGTCTTCCGTTTTGGTAGATCGTGGGATTCGAACCCTGGTCAAGTCAAACCAATGACTTAAAAATGTATACTTGGCACTTCCTAGCCAGGCGCTCGGCATTATTAGGATAGGGCAAGGACTGCTTGGCTCTGTGTCAGGATAATGTCACTGAGTGGGATATCAGGTCATGGTGCTGGCAGCCTGGTCACCCAGAGGTGCAGCACTATAAAGTTGCCATGAGTGCGCACCGTCACAAGTCGGTACCTGTCCTGATATGACCTTAGATGTTGCCAGGGTGTAAAACTCCAACAACCAATCAATGATAAGCATGAATTTTATTATCATTATTAATATTAGTAGTACTAGTAGTCGTATATTAGGGCGATATATTAATTATTATACATAATAACTTAAATATTATATATCAACCTGACTACTCGTAGTCCAGAGAGATAGTCCAGAGAGATAGAAGCAATATGATGTATATATATATATATATATATATATATATTTTACCTCGGTAAACAGCCTCAGGCTAGCCTCAGGCTAGGGAGAGGTAAGCACGTCCGGTACCAGCAATTAGCATATACAACTCACGACTGGATAACGTGTCGTTGGGTTGCTCCGGCAAAATTAGTCTACATACAAGCAAATACGCAGTAAGTATAATAAAAAACTGTGGTTAGCTTAATTATGATGCATTAGAGCATCATTATGGAAAGTTTAGACTTTCGTTGGTCCAATTTGGACGAGTTATTTGGTTATAAACAACCAAGGATAGAACACTCGAGTGGGTTTCTCGAAGGAACCAAACCGGTCATTAGCGGTTATGTCAACACCCGGGTCACCGTGTGACTATGGGTAGAGATGTGGGTTTCGCCCTATCTCATGTGGAAATTCTCTCGTACTCTAATAGAGAGTAATGTTGGAGATGCTCCTGGGTTTCTTTTATAGACTCCCCTAGACAAAACTTTTTCAGGCGTTTCTCCGAGTTTCGTAGCATTTTCTCCAACTTGTTGACGTAGTAGTCACAGGTGGGAGAAGTGTGCGGAACAGAGGGATGGGCGGGCCGATACACTGGTCCCGACCCCGCGTAAGGTTTGGGCTTGACCCACAACCCACGCACAAATTTAGCTTATTACGCCTGTGTTATAACGGTATAAACACGTTCTTTAACACCAATAGATGTCCAAATGAGTTTGAAACAACCATATTGTGACATATATATATACCGGGACTGACCAAAAATGTTTGTTTCAGTTCCCGATGGCCACGAAGCGGAGTAAGCGCGGTGCAGCAGCAGCCGAGGGGCGTGTTCCGAGTGGAGTGGACGAGGATAGTACCGACTCCTCACCCGTGTTGTCGGCAGGGCCGTCGACACAGCCCCGGGCGCATATCCTCTCCGACCCGGACGAGGACGCAGTGCCTGATGTGCCTGCGCCTCCAGATTGGGAGGCTCGCTTTGCAAGATTGGAAAGCCACATCTTGACTGCCAAATCGCCTGTGTCTCGGAAGCGGCGTAGGCCGAGTGTCCAAGAGGATTCATTTGACGATTTCTTGGACACAGACTCGGCGGTGGAGCTTAAGGCTCCTCCTCCTCCTTCTCCTAAACGGAGGAAGAAGAAGAAACAGGTGATTTCTTCGGGTGATGAATTCACCAAGGAGCGGGCAGAGTCTGGTTTGCGCAAAAAGCGGAAGACTAAGTCCAAAAAGAAGAAGAGGAAGAGGATTTCTTCTGAGTCGTCCACTGAGTCTACTTCTACGGAATCAGACTCAGACACCGTATATGAAGGGGTCTATGCGGACATTGGCACTAAAGTGGCTAAGAAGGTGGAGAAGCCAAAGGCTAAGCGGGTTAAAACCACTACGCTTATGCGCGAGACCGTGAATGGTCATTTTCGCACGTTCAAACCGGCGGAGGTTATCTCCAAGTTAGGAGATGAGTTAACAGGCATAAAGGGTGTTCCCAACTCCATCATTAAAGAAATGGATCGGGATGTCAATATGACGGATGACCGTAAGAAGTTTGAGGATGTGTTGCACACAGTGCATAAGGCAGTGTTGGCTACCCTAACAGCTATGGTTCCTGTGGCTAATAGGATGCAGAGTGAAAATAAGTTCTCGTCTTTGGCTAAGACAATGGACAAAGGCATTGCAGTACTAGCGGCGGCAGGTAATTACCTGTCGTTTCGAAGATATGAAAATGTCTTCAAGTCAGTTTGCACAGATGCTGGCAAAGAAGTGGCTCGCTCTAAGAAGGTTACCGATAATGAGGGGAAGGAGTTTACGCTCTATCTTGCTCCAGAGCCGATTAAAGGGAAACCTTTAGATAATACCAAGATGTTTGGCGGTCAACTACAATACCTCTATAAAGAGGTAGAGACTGCAGCCAAGAGTGGCAAAAACATGGATGGCAAGAAGAAACAGGAAGTTCCTCGTTTCAAAAAGTCACGAGGGGATTTTCGTCCACGACGGTTCACCAGAGGAACCAGACCGAGTTCAAACTTCGGTCAAGGGTTTCGGGGCCGGGGCGCTCGCCCAGGCTGGACCGACAACACCGCACGGCCAATAGGCCGAGGGTTCAACTCGTCGAGACCTTTCCCCAGGGGCGGGTCCAAGTAGAGGTCCAAACACAAACTTTACAAGTCCCTGCAGCCTCTAAAAACACACAAACTGTAAGCAACTTTGTGGCTGGTAATATTAGTAATCATATTTCTGAGTGGCACAAAATTACTAGTGACCAAGAAATTATAGAAATAGTTAGGGGTGTTCAAATTCCTTTTACACAAATTCCTGTACAAAGTATAATACCTTTTCCATATAACATTCAACCAGTTGAACGAGACGCACTAACTAAACAGGTACATAAATTCTTTGAGAAAGGAATTATACAAAAAGTGACACACTGTTCAGGACAGTTTATTTCAAACATTTTCTCGAGACCGAAGCCTAATGGTGATGTTCGAATGATCCTGGATTTAACAATCCTTAATAAAAGGGTGGAATATCGACATTTTAAAATGTTCTCTCTAGATACGGCACGAGATCTGATTACACCAGATGCGTGGATGGCTAGTGTTGATTTACAGGATGCATATTATACGCTTCCCATAATGGAACAATACCGAAAATTTCTTCGATTTATTTGGGATAACCAACTCTATGAGTTTACCTGCATGCCGAATGGCTTAGCTTGTGCGCCACGTTTATTTACTAAATTGCTTAAACCTGTTTTCTCGGTAATGGCGAGGAAGGGTCATATAATGTTTCCATACATAGATGATTCTTTTATTATAGCATCAACACAAATTGGTTGTGTGAATGCAGTTTTGGATTTATGTGCATTACTCACTAAATTGGGGTTTTATGTACATCAACAAAAGTCAGTGTTTAAACCAACAAAACAACTCAAATGTTTAGGGTTTATTCTGGATACACAGTCCCTTACAGTGTCGATAACAGAACAAAAACTAATTAAGTTTATGACTACAGCGACTCAGCTTATTAAGTTATCAAAGCCAAAAATTAGACAGGTTGCTGTTCTTATTGGCATAATGACCTCATATGCACCTGCTGTGTTATATGGGAAGGCCCATATTAAGTCGCTAGAAATAGATAAAAATTTAGCGTTAACACGAACTAAAGGCAATTTTGAGCGAAAGATGTTTATTTCGCAAGAAGGGTTACAGGATATTGGATGGTGGATGCAACATATAGCAAGTTCACCAAATCCAATCCGCATGGCGGAACCTAATACAGTAATTACTACTGATGCTTCGTTAGAAGGTTGGGGAGCTCATCGAGATGGGGTCACAACAGGAGGTAGATGGCTTGATGATGAAAAATCAGACTATATTAATGCACTAGAATTGCGTGCTATTTATCTGGGCTTACGTAGTTTAGTAAAGATAAATAAATCACAGGTTAGAATACTAACTGATAATACTACTGCCATGGCATATATTCGTAACATGGGTGGAACCAAATCAAAGTCTTGCAATCAGTTATCTAAACTGATTTGGAACTGGGCACAGGCTCAACAAGTCTGGCTGACTGTAGCGCATATTCCAGGGTCACAAAATACACTTGCAGATTATAAAAGTAGAAATTTCCATGACCATTTAGAGTGGTCTCTCTCTACACATTTGTTTAACTTCGTTTGTGAAAAATGGGGTACACCTGAAGTTGACTTATTTGCATCACGAAATAATAACAAGTTACCCTGTTATGTTTCTTGGCATCCTGAACCGGATGCTTGGAAAGTAGATGCGTTTGCTATTACCTGGGAAAATAATTATTTTTATATTTTCCCACCATTTAGCATTATCAGCCGAGTAGTGAGAAAAATCGGCTTGGAAGGGACACATGCGATACTGGTGGTGCCCGATTGGGACACGCAACCTTGGCTGCCAGCAGTTTCACAACTGGCAAAAGATCATATACGATTCCCAAGAAAACTCGGGAATCTGACGCACCACGGACCGCTAGTGGTTCACGGCGACGTGTCAACGACGCCCCTATTGGCATTCCTTTTCTAAGGAAGCAGCTACAGCAATTTGGATTGGACAGAATTACTGAGGATAGGATAGTATCGGATGCCTGGAGGCCAGGAACTGTCAAAATGTATACAACCTATTTAAAGAAATGGGGTGTACATTGTTTGTTAATGAAAGTTAAGCCAACAAATCCAAAGATTTCACAAGTAGCTCGGTTTCTTCGTTCTCTAGAGGATGAAGGACTTTCCTTTGGATCGATTAATGCGGCGAGGTGTGCGTTATCAATTATATTACCTAGAATTGATGGCGAAACAGTTGGAAAACATTATGTTATTTGTTATTTACTTCGTTCAATTTATCAAAGGAATCCTCCAAAACCAAAGTATAGTCGGTTTTGGGATGTTTCTATAGTATTTAAGTTGTTTCAGGCTTGGCCTCACAACTCGTGGTTAGATATAAAACAGTTAGGTTTTAAGGTCGCGGTCCTGTTATTGTTAGTAACCGGACACAGAGGACAGACGATTGTTGCTTTATCCTTAACTGGATTAGAAATAGACAAGCAACAAGCTACGTTTGATTTAGAAAAATTGCTTAAATCGAACACGTTAGGTGACCCTTTATCAACGGTTCACTTAGACTGTTTTCCGAATGATCGGAAATTATGTGTTGTGTCGGCCATACGGGCTTATAT
>CM059188.1:32291729-32346330 GCA_030323885.1 Branchipolynoe longqiensis
TTAAACCAACAAAACAACTCAAATGTTTAGGGTTTATTCTGGATACACAGTCCCTTACAGTGTCGATAACAGAACAAAAACTAATTAAGTTTATGACTACAGCGACTCAGCTTATTTAGTTATCAAAGCCAAAAATTAGACAGGTTGCTGTTCTTATTGGCATAATGAACTCATATGCACCTGCTGTGTTATATGGGAAGGCCCATATTAAGTCGCTAGAAATAGATAAAAATTTAGCGTTAACACGAACTAAAGGCAATTTTGAGCGAAAGATGTTTATTTCGCAAGAAGGGTTACAGGATATTGGATGGTGGATGCAACATATAGCAAGTTCACCAAATCCAATCCGCATGGCGGAACCTAATACAGTAATTACTACTGATGCTTCGTTAGAAGGTTGGGGAGCTCATCGAGATGGGGTCACAACAGGAGGTAGATGGCTTGATGATGAAAAATCAGACTATATTAATGCACTAGAATTGCGTGCTATTTATCTGGGCTTACGTAGTTTAGTAAAGATAAATAAATCACAGGTTAGAATACTAACTGATAATACTACTGCCATGGCATATATTCGTAACATGGGTGGAACCAAATCAAAGTCTTGCAATCAGTTATCTAAACTGATTTGGAACTGGGCACAGGCTCAACAAGTCTGGCTGACTGTAGCGCATATTCCAGGGTCACAAAATACACTTGCAGATTATAAAAGTAGAAATTTCCATGACCATTTAGAGTGGTCTCTCTCTACACCTTTGTTTAACTTCGTTTGTGAAAAATGGGGTACACCTGAAGTTGACTTGTTTGCATCACAAAATAATAACAAGTTACCCTGTTATGTTTCTTGGCATCCTGAACCGGATGCTTGGAAAGTAGATGCGTTTGCTATTACCTGGGAAAATAATTATTTTTATATTTTCCCACCATTTAGCATTATCAGCGAGTAGTGAGAAAAATCGGCTTGGAAGGGACACATGCGATACTGGTGGTGCCCGATTGGGACACGCAACCTTGGCTGCCAGCAGTTTCACAACTGGCAAAAGATCGTATACGATTCCCAAGAAAACTCGGGAATCTGACGCACCACGGACCGCTAGTGGTTCACGGCGACGTGTCAACGACGCCCCTATTGGCATTCTTTTCTAAGGAAGCAGCTACAGCAATTTGGATTGGACAGAATTACTGAGGATAGGATAGTATCGGATGCGGAGGCCAGGAACTGTCAAAATGTATACAACCTATTTAAAGAAATGGGGTGTACATTGTTTGTTAATGAAAGTTAAGCCAACAAATCCAAAGATTTCACAAGTAGCTCGGTTTCTTCGTTCTCTAGAGGATGAAGGACTTTCCTTTGGATCGATTAATGCGGCGAGGTGTGCGTTATCAATTATATTACCTAGAATTGATGGCGAAACAGTTGGAAAACATTATGTTATTTGTTATTTAATTCGTTCAATTTATCAAAGGAATCCTCCAAAACCAAAGTATAGTCGGTTTTGGGATGTTTCTATAGTATTTAAGTTGTTTCAGGCTTGGCCTCACAACTCGTGGTTAGATATAAAACAGTTAGGTTTTAAGGTCGCGGTCCTGTTATTGTTAGTAACCGGACACAGAGGACAGACGATTGTTGCTTTATCCTTAACTGGATTAGAAATAGACAAGCAACAAGCTACGTTTGATTTAGAAAAATTGCTCAAATCGAACACGTTAGGTGACCCTTTATCAACGGTTCACTTAGACTGTTTTCCGAATGATCGGAAATTATGTGTTGTGTCGGCCATACGGGCTTATATATACAAGACAAAGGATTTACGTGCATCACAACAACTATTAGTGAGCTTTATAAAGCCACATAAGGCGATTTCACGAGACACACTTGCCAGATGGACAATTACGGTGTTGAAATTGGCTGGAGTGGATACGAGTAAATACTCTTCCCACTCAACTAGAGGAGCCATGGTCTCCAAGGCACGGGTGCTTGGTATTTCTGTGAAAAGAATACTAGCGCATGCAGGCTGGAAGACGGCTAAGTCGTTTGCAAAACATTATAATAAACGACTAGAAAAGCCTACCGGCGTTGCAAAGCGTCTTCTCGCCAACTAACAAGAATAGGTGAGAACAAAAATTTAGAATGTTATAATAATAAGAAAGAATGATATTAAGGGGTTGTGGTTGGTGGTGTTTTTGTGTTTTTTTTGTGCATGCTCAAAAAAACGCGACCTATGAGGGCGTATGGCCCATACTGTCAAAAAATGTCAAGCACGCTAACGCTCGCTAGTCGCATACGCTCTATACCTCCTATAGTCAAAACACAAGTGGCACCGTGGCGTACGTAGGTTTTCAATACGCTCCGCCATACGCCGTAATGTGCAGCCCCTATAAAAATGAATTATGTAAAGGTCTCCCTAGCCTGAGGCTAGCCTGAGGCTGTTTACCGAGGTAAAATAGTATAGTTATACGAGTCTTACCTTGGTACAGATGATGGATAACTGTTGTTTTACCGAGGTATAAGCCTCGGATAGATGTGGGCTAGGGCCCTCCCGCCACACCCTGCCACATCTATTCCGTTGGTGTACCTTTTCGGTAAAGTAATAGTATCCATTGTTTGAAAGTCATTTTTATCCTCAATAAGTAGGTTAAGATTGCTGGTACCGGACGTGCTTACCTCTCCCTAGCCCACATCTATCCGAGGCTTATACCTCGGTAAAACAACAGTTATCCATCATCTGTACCAAGGTAAGACTCGTATAACTATACTATATATATATATATATATATATGATGTTTAGCGTATTGTGCGAGTATATAGATACGGAAAGGAATATTACTGTTATCATTATTGTTTTACTCCGTAAGAATTAAGATGCAACACTGTACCGGTGGTGCCATCTCGGCCCACCTCGCCTCCACTGGATGGTAACCAGTGTCAGTCGCACTGGAGGATTTTCTCTTGTGGAGAGAGATGTGACATATATACATAATATTATGACATATATTATGACGTACACATTAACGCTAGTCCTTAAATGTTGCTAGAACGTAAAACTCCAACAAACTAACCAATACGCATACACGTATATACACTTGCTTGAAGATACCACCCAAATGAGGTGCCGATATACACAAAAACTAAATCACATTAACAACAAAAATCTAAAAAATTCAGATCAGAAGGTAGCCAGGCCATCCGTATGAGACCGACCTGTGGGTGGAGGTGTCTCGCCGTCTGTGTTGGTGGCCACGTGTTCGAGTTGTCTCCGCCAGGGGGCAGTGCGCAGTGCGGACGCAGTGTCAAACCGAGGCAGGTCGCTGGTTTCTCGGGGACGAGTTGGGGCAAGTGTAGGCACGTGCAGAGAATTCCACGGGACGCTGCAGTTGGTGCAAGCCAATCAAGCACTGAGCACACACACAGCGGTTTGTGCGCGCGCGTTACGGTTATCACACAGTTGGTATGTTTGGTGGTTAGTTTCATTGATTAAAGTTGCATAGTCCGATGGTTTTGAATTTCTGTATTTTTTCTTGAGATAAATATATTAGATCGATCACTAGTATCTACTTTACATTAGTTCAAAGTTACTTTTATTTTAAATGGTAAACTGTTGAGATATTTGAGTGCAAACATGGAAAATTAGTTTTGGCAAGCTTGCCAAAGCTCTGACACCATAGACTTCTGCAGTAACAGGTTCTGTTAAATTGACTCAGTATACCCTTCTACACAGAAACAAATCCTTAATAAGTGCATCAGTATCTAAGTTTTTGTTGTTGTAAATATAGTTTATTCATTGTATAAAGTCTTTTGTCAGCGCCGTGGCACTGGTCTTCCAGCCATGTGACAATACAGTTATTTACAATATATGCAGCTAGCCCAATTCAGCTGAAATAACAATATCAAACATTCAAAGACTTACATATGGTATAGTTTGACAATTCATATACAAAAATAGCAGTTATATGTTGTATTCCTACACACTTGATACATACATGTGTATTGATTAGACCTTTACATTATGGAGTGGTTAGGTGCATAGTTTTCCTTCATAGGTTTGTATGCCTACTATGTTGTGAATTGCAAAACTATCATGTTGTTGGAGTTAACATTTTGAGATGGAGTGAGTGTTAGTATATGTTAGATATGTAAAATCAAATCTAGATAATTGGTTTGGTTTTGAAAACTTGATATTTCTTCGGACTATGCAGCTTTAAGTAAGCGAGTCCTCATTCCCACTAGTCCGATGGTTTTGAGTTTCTGACATTTTATGAGATAAATATATTAGCTTGATCGCTATAATCTACCTTACCTTTCTTAGTTTGAAGTAACTTTTATTTTAAATGGCTAACTTTTGAGAGATTTGAAGTGTAAACATGCCAAATTAATTTAGGTAAGCATGCCAAAACTATCCCACAATAGGCTTCTGCACTAACTTGACTCTGTATTCCCTTCGATGTGGCAAAACGTAGTTAATGGGTGTACTAATATATGTGGAATCAAGTCTGAATAATTGTTTTGGTTTTGCAAATTTTATGTTTTCATTGGGCTATAGAGCTTTATGTCATATCAACATATTGAGGTCATGTCAGGACTGGTACCGAATTGTGGCAATGGTGCACTTGTTTTAACTGAATAGTGCTGCCTCCATTGCAAGATCACGCTTCTAGCACCATAACTTGATATCCCACTCAGTCATATTATTATAATGCGTGAGCTAGCCAGTCCTTGCCCTATCTTAGTAATGCCGAGTACCAAGCATCTCCCATACCACCCATACCACCCACGCCCCACACCACCCACACCACCAACGCCCCACACCACCCACACCACCCACACCACCCACGCCCCACACCACCCACACCACCCACAACCTCCCACACCACCCATACCTCACACACTTTCCACATCTTCTATGCCACCCACACCCCACACCACCCACGCCTCCCACACCCTCCCACACCCTCCCACACCCTCCCACACCTACCGCATGGTTCACCTCGGAGCAGCGTGAGGAACATCAGTGGTTTTTGTTTCGTTGTACCTTCACTCACACCGTCCTGGTATCTGTACACGTTGTGTACATCTCGTAGACATCCGAGATAGAATCCATGTGCCACAGTTTCCTCTCTTACTAATAATTCACCAATGGTATTCAGTAAAGAAAACTTTGTTTACATGACTGTTAAAATGCTTTTTTATTTACAGGCGAGCTCTTCATTTGAGGAATAGGACCCCCCCCCCCCCCACACCCGCTTCCTTCCGATACATCCACACAGGGCTATGCCTGTAGAAACACAATACATATAATATATATTGTTTAATGTATAACGAATTATACTAGTATAAAGGAGCGGAAGGGAATTATTATCTATTGTATTGTACCCCGATTATTCTATATTGCCTCCTCTGCTCGACGGTGGCGCCGCCACCGGTTACCATTGTTACTACCGGGGGCACCAAACCGCCACTCGCATCACAGCAATTGTTCTATTATTATATATTATGTTATATATGTAACTTTTCATTTTTATTTTATTATTTTTATTGAGGCTGTATTTATACTGTCCATAGCATATAAGCTTGAGTACTCAGGCTTGTTTTCAATGCTGACCAGCTGTAGTGGTGGTGTTATCTTATCACACAGTAGCAGCTGATAAGGTGCTTGATTGCCTGCATTACAGTAACTTGAGATTTTCATTTATGCATAGTGGAACACAAGCATGGATTAAAATAAGTCAACCATTCCCTGTCTTAGTTCTCCAGTTTTCTGCTGAGCATTAGCATTTTATTTTTAATGAAACATTTATGTTATGCACTCGCAGACCTCCAACACCTCTCACATCTATACCTCACAGACCAGACGGGATGGCCGAATGAGTAAGAGCATCCGTCTCCCGTTTTGGTAGATCGTGGGGTCGTGGGTTCGAACCCTGGTCGAGTCAAACCAATGACTTAAAAATTGATACTTGTCTCTTCCTAGCCAGGCGCTCGACATTATTAGGACAGGGCAAGGACTGGTGTGCTCAGTGTCAGGATAATGTGACTGAGTGGGATACCAGGTCATGGTGCCAGCGCCTGATTTCCCAGTGGGACAGCACTATAAAATCGCCATGAGTGCGCCCTGTCACAAGTCGGTACCCGTCCTGATATGACCTTAGATGTTGCTAGGACGTAAAACAACAACAAGCAACAAACCAACATCTATACCTCACACACTTGCCGGGTGCTTGTTTTTGTACGCCACATATCCAGTGCTTTTTAACGAGGTGTAATATGGCACTTAACGTCTAAGGCTTGGAGTAGGTGTCAATGGCTCCTGGCAGGTTGAGATGTGAATTAAGTGCGACACTGTGACGTAGAGAACAATAAGGTAGAGGGTGGGTGGGTGTGGTAAATGTGCTGCTGTTAGGTCAGTGCGGGGCTCAACATTGCAACGAGTGCATGATTCTCCATGGCGCCGGCCGTTGCAAGTGGTGAAGTATACAGGGAGGGGGGGGGGGGGGTGCAGCAACAGCTGGAGTGTGTGGGTGGGGGTGTGAGGGGGAGGGCGGTGGCCCCATGAAGGGGGCAGCAGGACCGAGGAGAGCGCCAGTTCCGGTTAGCGGTTGCTCACGGAACTAATCGGACCGCACCGCTCCATTGGTAATAATATTGGCATATTCAAAATATACAGCACAACCCGACAGTGGTGTGTGTGGTAATGTGAACATGTCTTAGTTAATAAAATGGTGACGAGGAAAATGTGAATGTAACGTTAATAAAATGGGGACGAGGAAAATGTGAATGTAATGTTAATAAAATGGGGATGAGGAAAATGTGAATGTAATGTTAATAAAATGGGGATGAGGAAAATGTGAATGTAATGTTAATAAAATGGGGATGAGGAAAATGTGAATGTAATGTTAATAAAATGGGGACGAGGAAAATGTGAATGTAATGTTAATAAAATGGGGATGAGGAAAATGTGAATGTAATGTTAATAAAATGGGGATGAGGAAAATGTGAAGAATGTTAATAAATGGGGATGAGGAAAATGTGATGAAATGTTAATAAAATGGGGATGAGGAAAATGTGAATGAAATGTTAATAAAATGGGGACGAGGAAAATGTGAATGTATTGTTAATAAAATTGGGATGAGGAAAATGTGAATGTATTGTTAATAAAATGGGGATGAGGAAAATGTGAATGTAATGTTAATAAAATGGGGATGAGGAAAATGTGAATGAAATGTTAATAAAATGGGGATGAGGAAAATGTGAATGAAATGTTAATAAAATGGGGATGAGGAAAATGTGAATGAAATGTTAATAAAATGGGGACGAGGAAAATGTGAATGTATTGTTAATAAAATTGGGATGAGGAAAATGTGAATGTATTGTTAATAAAATGGGGATGAGGAAAATGTGAATGTAATGTTAATAAAATGGGGATAAGGAAAATGTGAATGAAATGTTCACGCTGCATAGTCCGATGAAAGCATCATATTTTCAAAACCAAAACACTGACCTAGAATTGATTTTACACATCTAACTTAGATTAGTAACTTAGCTACCGATGAACTTATTTAGCATTTGTTGCCACATAGAAGGGAATACCAAGTCAACTTAATATAACTTGTTACCACAGAAGCCTACAGTGTAAGAGGTTTGGCATGCTTACCAAAATTGATTTGGCATGTTTGCACTTCAAATATCTCAAAAGTTAGCTATTTAAAATAAAAGTTACTTCAAAGCAAAGTAAGATAGATTATAATGATCAACCGGAAATATTTATCTCAGAAAATGACAAAAACTCAAAACAATCGGATTTTGCAAAGTTAATCAAATGGTGATGAAGCTGAACCTTAAATTTCGACTGATGAGTTTTTTTAAAAAAGAGAAAAAAAAAAGGAAGGAAAGGGAAGGAACATCCATTATAATTCAGAGATGAAAAACCTCCACAGTTTCGCGGATTTCCGGAATTTCTTATTTTCACCGATTAACGTTAAACAAAATTCCAAAAGAGTATATGAGTTATGACAACAGTTGGGTGGTTTGAATCCCATTCTTATATGACCTTAGACGTGGCTAGAACATAAAACCTAAACAAGAAAGTGTTAGATATGGGCGATAATGCAATCACAAGGCTAGTTGAAACCTGACTTCCGGTATTTTTCCGCGATTCCCTGACAATGTTAGTCTATGGGAGAAGATCCACGCTATCGCGGAAATTCGCCGTCAGTGTAATAATTTTGGCTTGTTTTCCGCGGTTTTTGCTGGAGACCACTTTCATCCCTGTTATATAGAGTGGATCAAAAGCCATGTTCACTATCTGGTGGTTTAAAAATAAAACAAATTATGTTGTATGTGGATAGGTGCAGCAGAGGAGGAAGGGGGGGGGCGTCTTAAAATTGTTGCTCTTCTGAATATTTTACTACTCATTTGGACTATTGGGTCTCCTCTCATTTTTGCTCGCCCCAGTGTCTAGTGTGAACAATGTCAAAGTACAACAGTGGACTTGCAGCCCCTTTTGTGTATTTGTGCGTGCCCATTTGTGGGATTGTTTAGTCGGCAACTGGCGTGTGAAGGCCTGCCAGAGGGAATCAGGGCTGTACGTGGGTGAGTGGGCTCCTGTCAAACACACCCAGTCTCCGCTCACACCAATCCAAACACCACTAGCAGCCCCCCCCCCCCCCCACACACACACCCCTTCACCCCTACTAGCACATACACCCTACTCACACACACGCATCCACACCCCCTCACACCTACAACCAACATACACCCCAAATACAACAACAACCCCCCACACCCACAACTCCTACACCTGGCCACCACACACACTTCTAACCCCCACCACACACTCAACCACAGCCACCTCACACCCTCCTCCCCTCATCCCCACAACCCACACATCCACACCTCAGCACTCACACCCTCCTCCACTCCCACACCCACACCCACACTCCTACACCAGCCCTCACACCCTCCTCACACACCACACCACACACTCCTACCACCTGGCCTCACACCCTCCTCACCCCCACACCGCACTCTAACACCCAGCTCACACACCTCCTCACCCCGACACCCACACTCCTAACATCCAGCCTCACACCCTCCTAACCCCCACACCCACACTCCTACACCCAGCCTCACACCCTCCTCACCCCCACACCCACACTCCTACACCCAGCCTCACACCCTCCTCACCCCCACACCCACACTCCTACACCCAGCCTCACACCCTCCTCATCCCCACACTCCTACACCTCTTTCTCATACACCACCTCAACACCCTCCCTCAACCCCCTCAAGCCCCACCCCTCCCACTCCTACACCAGCCTCCGCACCCTCCTCACACTCCAACCACACTCTACACCCAGCCCTCCACACCTCACCCACACTCCTACACCCCAGCCTCACACCCCTCACTAACCCACACACCCACACACCTACCCCAGCCCTCACACCCTCCTCATCCCCGACACCCACACCCTGCACTACCCCGTCCACCCTCACTCTTCTCACCCCCACACCTCCTACACGCAGCCTGCACTCCTCGTCACCCACACTCCTACACCCAGCCTCACACCCTCCTAACCCCCACACCCACACTCCTACACCCAGCCTCACCCTCTCACCCACACTCCTACACCCAGCCTCACACCCTCCTCACCCCCACACCGACACTCCTACACCCAGCCTCACACCCTCCTCACCCCCACACCCACACTCCTACACCCAGCCTCACACCCTCCTCATCCCCACACTCCTACACCCAGCCTCACCCCCACACCCACACTCCTACACCCATCCTCATGCCCTCCTCATTCCATACCCACACCCCTAACCCCACACTCATCCACACCCTCCTCAGCAGGAGGAACCACGTCTGAGAGCACCCCCCGAGTGTGTAGTAAGGGATAAGGCCGAATGGTATGTGCAGGGCCCTTCTCCAGGCAGTGAAACGCGGCCTGTGAATGGTTGCTTCTCCAGTGGGGAGGGCGGTGGGGAGGGGGCGGGGGGTAGTTAAATCGCCATCATTCACCTACTAACTCCACCAGCCATGTCGACAGCTTCTAGCTGTCTGATTCACAGGTGTCGCTACGACCATGTCTCACAACGCTCTGCTCTCTTTCTCTCTCTCTCTGTCTCTCTCTCTTTCTCTCTCCCCTCACCCCGCTCTCCCCCTCTCCGCCCCTCCTCTCTCTCTGTCTCTCCCTCTCTCTCTCTTTCTCTTGCTCACCTTCTCTTCTGATATATTTATATAGATCCATACGTACATACATGCATACATACATACATACACATGCATACATACATACATACATACATACATACATACATACATACATACATACATACATACATACATACATACATAATACAAACACATGTATACATATATGCTTGAATACATACATACATACAAAATACATATATACATAATACATACACATGCATACATATATGCTTGCATACATACATACATACATACATACATACATACATACATACATACATACAAAAGTACATGCATACATAATACATACGCATGTGTACATATATGCTTACATACATACATACATACATACAAACATACATACATACATACATACATACATACATACATACATACATAATACAGACACATGCATACATATATGCTTACATACATGCACAAATATATGCATACATAATACATTCTCATACATACATATATGCTTGCATACATACATACATACAGACAAAAATACATACATACATACATACATACATACATACATACATACATACATACATACATACATACATACATATATGAAAGTAACCTTAGTAAGCATTTGTTGCTGCATAAAACTTTAAAAGGGAATACTAAGTCAATGTAAAAGAACATGTCACTGCAGTTACTATTATAAGTATTATGTTTGCATTTTGACGTGCGTGTCCAAACTAATTTGGTATATTTTCACTTCAAATATCACCAAAGTTAGTAATCTAGAATCAAAGTTAATTCAAGTAAGGTAGATTGTAAATGTAAACCTACTATACTTATCTTGCTAGAACCTCAAAACTATTAGGCTATGTGAATTTAAGATAGTGTTATATTTATTATTAGTTAGAAATGCAGTTTCTTTTGAATTTAATATTTAACTTGAAATTAACAGGGACTATTTTGAATCCACATTTGATTGTTTCTTGCTTCAACTTCAGCTAGTGATTATGGGGCATTACGACTAGTTTAGTTAGAACAAGCCTGCATTGAAACTAGTACCGGTCAGATAATTGGTGGAGAACCCTCCTACCTCAGTTGGTAGTGTAGTGAGCATGCTCTACACAACCTGAGTATTACACACCGTGTGTGTTACACATAGTGTGTGTTACACAGAGTAGTGTGTATTACACAGAGTAGTGTGTGTTACGCATAGTGTGTGTTATGCATAGTGTGTGTTACGCATAGTGTGTGTTACGCAGTGTGTGTTACGCATAGTGTGTGTTATGCATAGTGTGTGTTATGCATAGTGTGTGTTATGCATAGTGTGTGTTACGCACAGTATATGTTACACATAGTGTGTGTTACACATAGTGTGTGTTACACATAGTGTGTGTTACACATAAGGTGTGTTACACATAGTGTGTGTTGCACACAGTGTGTGTTACACATAGTGTGTGTTACACACAGTGTGTGTTACACACATTGTGTGTTACACACAGTGTGTGTTACACACAGTGTGTGTTACACATAGTGTGTGTTACACATCGTGTATGTTACACATAGTGTGTGTTACACACAGTGTGTGTTACACATAGTGTGTGTTACACACAGTGTGTGTTACACATAGTGTGTGTTACACACAGTGTGTTACACATAGTGTGTGTTACACACCCTGTGTGTTACACATAGTGTTCCGCCCCACCTCGTCCCGCCCCGCCCACCCCGCCCACCCCGCCCACTCCGCCCGCCCCTCCGGGTGCTCCTCCGGCTGACCTCGTGTTGTGAGTTGCTCACCCTGCTCGTGATATTGTAGACTTGTCCCAGGGTCACAGTCGATTCATAGTCGTGTAGTCCAAGTAGTAGTAGTAGTAGTAGTAGTAGTAGTAGTAGTACACCAGAGTAGTAGTACTAGTAGTAGCAGCTAAACCAACTACAACTACAACTAAGTAGCAACAGCAGCAGCAACAACAACACAACGGGCACTGGGGTGCTGAATAACAAAACCACCGCACCAGTTCAGAAAGGTGGTAAGTGACATTTGTGCCACATTCTAGGTTCTTGGAAGTTCTGAGTCCCCAGAGCAAACATTGAGGGTTGCATACACGCGATGGTTTTGTGATTCTCCTCATGAGAAAGACAAAGATAAAAATAGATTAGGTTGATTGTTGTAATCGACCTAATACTTTAGTTTGAAGTAACTTTGATTATAAATGTTAACTTTGGAGATATTTGAAGTGAAAACATGCCAAAATTATTTTGGCATGCACGCTGAAATTCTAGTGACATAGGCTTCTGCAGTAATGGGTTCCATTTGATTCTCTGTGATGATAAATGTTTAATTATTATGCCAGTATACAACACACATAGAAATATATAGAACCGATACTAGGGACGTGTTTTGGTGTCGAAGATTTGATGCCTTATCGGATTTTGCAATTATAAGTCTTGTGTTTTCAAAAGTGTTGTGCTTTATCGGAATTTACTACTTTAAAGTTGCGTAGTCCGATAAAAGCATCAATCAATCAATCAATGGGTGCCGTCTTCTCAAAGAAGGTTGGCTGCAATGGACCTCCATCTCTTCCTGTCATTCGTTCCTCTCACGCATTCCGCATAGCTCATTGCTGTCCACTCAGTGATGTTGTCCATCCATGTTGTTCTCCTTCTCCCTCTTGGTCTTTTCCCTTCTATCTTCCCTTCCAGTATTCTTCTCTGTGATTCCTGGTGTCGTATCATGTGGCCAAAGTATTAAATTTTTCTGTTTTTGATCGTTTGTATTATCTGTCTCTTTATTTTCAAAAGCATCATATTTTCAAAAACAAAACATTCATCTCGATTTGAACCTACATAGCTAACATGCTGGTACAAGCATTAAGGCCCTGTCACAGAGCAGCGGATTGGGGGACACGGAAGGAAACCGAACAAAGTCCGTTGATATCCTTCAAAGTCTGGTTTGTGTCTGTTGCATATCCATTGATATCCAGCCCGATCCGTTAGAAGTTTTGAACATGCACAAAACTTGGAACGGATTCCGCCGGATTGACGTCTACGTTTCTTGTCCTGTTTGAGTCCGTTTAGTCCGCTTACCGTCCATTGGCTATCCATTCATGTCCATTTCATGTCCGTTCGTCTAGCTCCTTTGACCCGATATCGCAACATTTTGACACATTTTAATCCATTTTGATACTTATCACACCCGAATACCACCGGACTAGACAATTCTGTCCGTTGCTCAATCCGGCATAGTGTGACAGGCACTTTAAGCACGTGGTGCTACATAGAAGGGCAGGCTTAGTCAATTTAATAGAACCTGTCACTGCTGAAGCCTATGGTGTCAGCGTTTTGAGAAGCAATGCCAACTTTAATTTGGCATGTTTGCACTTCAAATATATCCTAAGTTGGTCATCTTAAAGCAAAGTTACTTCAAACTAAAGTGAGGTAGATTATGACGATAAACCTAATATATTTATCTCAGAATATTACAGAAACTCAAAACCATCGGACTGTGTGTTGATTTGTAAAATGTGTTGTTTTCATTGGATTGTGCAGCTTTAACATACCTGCCAACTATTACGATTTTGGCGGAATAATTACGATTTTTTTATCCTCATTCCGCCCTACGAATTATAAACATATTATTCCGCTTTTTCAACTGGTAATAATTTCTTTAATAATGTGCCTAAAATGTCTCTGAAAATGCACCAGAATGCACCATTTTTTATGTATTTTTCAAATTTGTCTGGGGGGGCATGCCCCCGGACCCCCCCTAGAACGCTTGCGTGCCTCGCTTCGCTCGGATGGATTTCTATTATTAGGATTTTCGTTTAACAAAAGTTGGCAGGTATGCTTTAATTGAACGCGGGAACCCTACTGATTGAGACGTGGGATCAGCGGTGGCTTAGAGGTTGCGCTGCGTTCTATATGCCCAGATATAGCACTACCGCTGGGGAGTCGACGGGGGGGGGGGGGGTCGGGAGCCGGGGGGGGGGCATCCATTCATTGCCCACGCTCACAGCTGACAGACGACATGTTGTGACGGCGCCAAGTGGCTCCTGGAGGAGACTGGCACATACCGGGGTGGGCTGAGTGTGGGCGTCATATGGTGTGTGGGACGAGACAGGCCAGTGTATGGACCTCTACAGAGTGGCTCATCGTGAGCAGGGGGCCTTATAATTATATCTCTCAAAGCGCCCAAGTGGGTGAGCCGTATATATGTGTGTATATATGTGATGTATAACGCATTATGTGGGTATAAACATATGAAAGGGATTTTGTTGTCATTATTTATATTGATGGTATGTTACTTGCCAACCAGGCCAGTGTATGGACGTCCACATAGTGGCTCACCGTGGGCAGGGGACCTTATAATTATATGTCTCAAACCACCCAAGTGGGTGAACTGTATATGTGTATATATGATGTATAAGCATTATGCGAGTATAAAGCCGCGTAAGGGAATTTCTATGTTTTTGTTACATTGTATTATGTTATTCCGATATTATATTATTGGCCAATGGGCTCTCTGCATCTATTTGCTTACTACTCATCCGGGCACCAGTGGCTCCACCACCGCTGAACCATACTTCCGCCGCTACTACCATCACTTGCGACCGGAATTTTTCCTTTTAGGCTAGGGCAAATATTCCCTATGCCAGAGAATATATTATCTCAACCCACATTCATTGTCTTTCTCCCTTTTGTACTGTTGCTTGTATTTATATATATATATATGTGTGTGATGTATACCGCATTATGCGAGTATAAAAATACAAAAGGGAATTGTAATTATTGATATAGACAGTATGACACTGAGTCAACCAGCCGGGGAATCAAACTCCTGATCCCCCGCACGGGATGCCTGAGCTCTACCGATTCGGTCACCGCACCCGGTGTGACCTCAGATTTCTTTTGTTTGTTTGTTTGTTGTTTTTCCGTCCTAGCAACATCTAAGGTCATATCAGGACGGGCCCTCAGATGTTGCTATGTTGCAAAACACCAATAACACCAAACTGCATCTACTGATGCGCCTCCTCTTTCAATATCGGGTGCTGAAATGACCAGGTGGCACTACAACACAAAGGTGTGGGTCCGTTGGGATCCAGCCCCGTGCGGAGACAGGCCCCCTTCCCCGGCAAAATCCCCGCATTGGCCGGCACCACTAATGCTCTCCTCCCGCAGGACTGTGTAGGAGTCATCTGGGGCCGGCGGCTCCACCACCCCCTCACCCACCCGCAGTAGGCAGGCGCTACCTGTCAATCAAAGAGCTCGGTGCCGGTCCCGGTGTAATCCTGCCTCGCCGCCGCCGCCGCCGCCGCCACCGCCGCCACCGCCGCCGCCATCGCCACCGCCGCCGCTTCTGTCCCGTCCTGCACAGTGCGCATATTATTTGAGTGCACGGGTCTTCACGAATAACATATTTTTGCTAACAGCTCGACGATTCACATATTCCATCAAAGCAGGTCTGGAAGGTAGGCATAAGCCTGCTCTTAAATCTGCATAGTCCGATGAAAACATCAAATTTTCCTAACCAAAACAGTGATCTAGATCCGATTCTACATATCTGACTTAGGTATTGGTGCCCTTATCAAACATTTGTCACCAGGTATATTTATCTCAGAAAATAGCAGAATCTCAAAATCATCGGACTATGCAACTTTAAAGAAAAACTAAATTATACGGGTAAATTAGTATTTAAATATGGTGGTTTGCAAATGATACATCGCATCGGATCGCAAAGGGATTATAGTGGAAATGTTTGTTGACAACTTTGGCTCGGTTGAGCGAATTTGATTGTTTTTGCTGCTGAGGTTTCAGGTTGGGATTTGCTGATAACGCGCCCCCTTTTGTGTATCCCCCCCCCCTCACACACACACTGACTAACTCACACATTGACTAACTCACACACAGTTTCCTCTCCGTACCACCCACACTACTAGGAAGCCGCTCCATAATACTGGTGTATTATTCCGAGTTCTGCTGGTCTCTCAGTAAGGACTTATGGCCGGTACACACCTACCATTTACGATCGTTTTTCCGCACCCACCTAGCGTATACGATCTAAAACTGCCCAAAAGTTGTGAGGTGTGCACTCCCCTAGCACACCTACCGATTGCGATTCGCGATTTTTAGGGCTAAACCGGTAGGTGTGCGCTAACCTTACGATTGCGATTCGCGATTCGAAAAATGAATCGGCCCGTTTTCAGTTTTAAGCGGATCGGGAGTTTTAGTGCGCGAATCGTAAACGGTAGGTGTGTACCGGCCATTAAGCTGGTGGTGATGCCGATTCCCCCCCCCCCACCCAACCCACCTTCCTAGCACTTTCCGACACTACAGATGGCAGGCTTTCAACTCACTTTGCACCACATGCTTCCCGGTGACAAAACTTGGTAGGGATTATTGACATGCATTTATTTCTAATGTTTTGTTTGTTTGTTGTTGTTTTACGTCCTAGCAACATCTAAGGTCATATCAGGACGGGCACCGACTTGTGATGGTGCGCACTCATAGCGACTTTATAGAGCTGTCCCACTGGGAAACCAGGCCACTGCCAGCATAACCTGATATCCCACTCAGTCACATTATCCTGATACTGAGTAAGCTGTCCCTGTCCTATCCTATTTATGCCGAGCACCTAGCTAGGAAGCGACAAGTATCAATTTTTAAGTGATTGGTTTGACTCGACCAGGGTTCGAACGCACGATCTACGGGCACGGGAGAGGGATGCTATAACTCATTCAGCCATCCAGTGTGAGTAGACTCGTGTGGTCATTTCTAATGTAGATGGCAGTGATATTTGTCCGAGCAAATATTTCACACAAGGTAAAATACCATTTACCTGTACCGTGGTGTGTGTGTATTCACCCACTCCTCGCGTCATGTAAGCTGCAGCTGGGTCAGAGCTTCTGTCCTTCCTGATGGACCAGTCAAACTTGGAATACCTGTGTTAGTTGTTTGGGACCGGGAGAGATGGGATTGGCAGGAGTTGATATGACCTCCTCTGAACTTCTCCGGACTGCTCTCAATTGCTCTGAACTGCTCCGGACTGCTCTCAATTTCTCTGAGCTGTTCTGAGCTGCTCTAAACTGCTCTTATTTGCTCTGAACTGCTTTCAATTGCTCTGAACTGCTTTCAATTAATCTGAACTACTCTGATCTGCTCTCAATTGCTCTTAGCTTCTCTGAACTGCTTTGAATTGCTCTGAGCTGCTCTCAATTACTCTCAGCTGCTCTGAACTGCTTTGAATTGCTAGGTGCTGCTCTCAATTGTTCTGAACTGCTCTCAATTGCTCCGAGGTACTCTGAACCGCTCTCAATTACTCTGAGGTACTCTGAACTGCTCTCAATTGCTCTGAGGTACTCAGAACTGCTCTCAATTGCTCTGAGCTGAACTGCTCTGAGCGACTCTGAGCTGCTCCTCATTCACACAGGGATTTCCGCGTAGGTTTACGGGGAAGCACCCAGATCTTACTGCTGATAATTTGCCCCAAATTATTGCCAGGTACGTGGTGAGGTGTGGTGGGTTGAGTAATTGGGTGTGGGGAAAGAGGTGTTATGTGTGCTTTAGCATGTTTACTTCTAATTAAATAGTCCGTGCTATCAAGTACACATTAAAGAAATAAATGCCCTGTGTCTCATTGAATGTGTGAAACTAGAAGGCGTAGTATATATATGAAAATTGCAATTGTCTACAGACAAAGAAAACACGTTCATATGTAGTGGCAAAACGATATTTAGTCATGACTGAGAGCAATAGTTATCATAATAGTATTAATGTTAATAATTATGTTGAAGGAAAGAAGATAAAATATTTTGAAGATAATCATTTTCATTAAAACCAAATACATGTACTTGCCTTCATCTGATCCTATATATGCCACTTAGATAAGGTGCATTTAATACACATTTATTGCCGCTTATAAAGAAGGAATACAAGGTTGATTTAATAAGAATCTCTTACTACTGAAACCTATGGTCTCCAGTAGTTTGTTTGTTTGTTGTTGTTTTACGTCCTAGCAATATATAAGGTCATATCAGGATGGGTACTGACTTGTGTCAGTGCGCACTCATGACGACTTTATAGTGCTGTTCCACTGGAAGACCAGGCCACCAGCACCATGACCTGATATCCCACTCAGTCACATTATCCTGACACTGAGCCAATCAGTTCTTGCCCTATCCTAATAATGCTGAGCGCCTGGGTAGGAAGTGACAAGTATCAATTTTTAAGTCATTGGTTTGACTCGACCAGGGTTCGAACCCACGATCTACCAGCACGGGAGACGGACACTCTAACTTATTCGGCTAATCCAGTCTTGTCAGGTCTCCAGTATTTCAGCATGCATACCAATAATGATCTGACATATTTTCACCTCAAATATCCCAGAAATGAACCTTTTAAAATGAAAGTTACTTAGTCACTTCAAATAAAAGTAAAGCTCAGAATAATTATCAACCCATTGTAATAATATCTTTAAAATATGGCAAAGACTCACATAGATAAGATTAAGCACATTTAAGTGTTATGATATTAGAAATATATTTCCAGTAAACAGGGTCCGTCATTTCAAGAAGGAGAATTACAGATAGCATCGACCGGAAGCACAAATTATCAACAGCTTTTAATAATTAAATAAACATCTTCTTTGAAAAAGAAAAATGAAAAATAAAGCGGAAAAAAAAGAGAGAAGAAAAAGAATAACACAAAATCCTTCTGGTGTGGAATGCCACAATTTTTTTTTACAAAAGATGTGAGGATGGGGCGGGGGGCGGGTGGGGGGGGGGAGAAAAAAATGCCAACACACCCAAACAAATGCATGCGTGAAAACACAGAGAAATGTAACACATAAAAAACACCCGGATCAAAGGAAATTAGAGGTGGGCGCCGGCACTACGGTTGCATGGTAATTGGGATGTTTTGTAATTAGGGTGTTTTTTGTTTGTGGGGGGTGGGGGAGCGGAATTAAAAGTCGTTGGGGGAGGCCGGGCTTGTGGTGGACACTGCAGGTTATCGGCATGGGCACTCATTGTGGGAGGCACACAAAAAACGGCTGATTAACGACATGCCATGACCCCAGAACCCTCTCCCCGCACACACACACACACACATCCGTTATCACAGGGGTAAGATGGCCTTCTATTACGAGCGGGTCAATTCTTCTCTATTTAATTTTTTTGTTTTCCAATTTTTGTAAATAATCCTTTTTAATATTATTTTGTTTAAGTGTGCTCAGAAATGTTTGAATCATTTACATTTGCAATGCAATTGCGTTACAGCCGTGTTTAAATTGTGTTATGGATGAAGGTACGGGAATTCCCAGCTGTCAGGTGTAGTGTGTGTAGGGGTTTGTCCAGTTACTCCTCCAGTAGGCTGCACTCACCTCACCCAGGCTTGATGGGGTGGGGGAATGGAGAGTGTGGGGGGGGGGGGGGAGGGGAGGAGTGGGCATGTGAGTAGACTCATATGTACCGGTTGACGTGGAGACATAGGTAACTTGCACCAGGGAGCCTAGTAGTTCCAGGATGTAACATTTGATAGGGAATTTGTATTCCTTTTTTAAATTAAATTAAATTATTTCTTTTCTTTTTACAATCTAGGGTTACCTGTAGGTAACTAAGGTAGTACTAGTAGTAGCCGAAGCCAGCGCTGTTATTGACGCAGGATAGGGCGAGGAGCAGAGGAATGTATGCGCTTGACATTTCCGCTTCTTAATCGTGGTGTTCTCTGTGGCAGAGTGGTTAGAGTGTCTGACTGTTTTCTAGGTCAGACTCCTAATCTGAAGGTCGGTGGTTTAATTCCGCCATGCCTCCCCACCTCTGCCAATTTGGATTTCCACCGATGTGTATAACTTACAGCGTCATCAAAGGCCAGTTGCTCTCATACCATGTCTATGTGGTGTGGGAGGTTAAACATCCCTTGGGTCGGTAAAAGTGTAGGCTGGCGCTTTCTATCGACAAACTGACTAATGGTGAAAACAAGTCTATTCAGATGTATCCATGATAGGCAGTATAAATCTTCTTCAAGAAAAAAGAAATCAACAAATAGTATTCATTACACACAGAAATACAATACAGATACGGATCGAGCAAATACACTCTGGCTGGTCAAACCGACCCTCCGTTCTTTTTTTGTTTAAAGCAAAATTTGGTGCCCGCAAGTGACTCACAACTGAAAACTGGCTGCTTATAAATAAACCCCTTCAGGTCTTGATACTAGCCATACCTGCCTGCAGACAGCGATGCACACCCATGCTGCTCAAGCTACTTCAGATGCAATAAACCAGACAACGTGCTCAGGTTCATAAACCCTCCAAACCCCAGTTCCATTGTCATAATATTTATATAAAATTTAATTTTATATCATACATAATGGTATACTGGTTTTCTGTAAAAACTTAAAAACAAATAGCTGGTTGGGATCTATTGGTGTTAATTCACCCAATCCTGCACAGTGCGATGAAAATATAACATTAAATCTGATTCTACATATTTAACTTAGATACTGGTGCACTTAGTGGTGGTGGTGTAGTGGGGGCTAGGTAGGGGTGTGTGGTAGGGGTGTGGTGGTGGTGTGTGGTGGTTGTAGTAGTGGGGCTGATGACAGCAAAAAGCTGTACGGTCACCGTACGCTGACCACAACTCACCGTGCGGTCACCGTAGGTCTGACCGATGCGGCGAGTTACGGTCGCCACAAGCATGCCATAACGCATTTGTGACCGAGGCATTACTAGTTCATTTGTTGCCACACAGAAGGGAATACTGAGGCAATTGAATGGAACCTGTTACTGCATAAGGCTATGGTGTCAGAATTTTGGCAAGCTTTCCCCAAATTAATTTTGCGTGGTTGCACTTCAAATATCTAAAAGTTAGCCACTTAAAATA
This sequence comes from Branchipolynoe longqiensis, assembly GCA_030323885.1. Classification (NCBI taxonomy): domain Eukaryota; kingdom Metazoa; phylum Annelida; class Polychaeta; order Phyllodocida; family Polynoidae; genus Branchipolynoe; species Branchipolynoe longqiensis. The sequence continues at coordinate 32,312,791 of CM059188.1, forward strand.
AAAGCTGCTTCAAGCTTAAAGTAAGGTACGTTATAACAATCAACGTAATGTATTTATCTCAGAAAATGTCAGAAGCTTAAAACCATGGGACTATGCGACTTTAATGATCAAGACAGAGCTGGCAAAGTCTAATAAGTGGTAACACTTTCCCTATATGGAGTAATGGTATATGGAAGAACTTTAATATTGTAGTGGTCTGCACTGACCTCTCAGGCAAGTAACCACATAGACAGGTAGGCGTGGGGAGTGTATTGATATCAGGGAGCCTAGGTGGTGTAATGGTTAGCACACTGGCCCGGAATGCAAAGAGATGTGGGTTCGAGTCCCGCTCTAGGCGCAGTATTTCCCATTTTCATCACCCCCACGACACTGGTTGCCGTGACCAGGATCCTGTACAAGCTTTGCGCTGTATGGTTGTTGAACCTACCCTGTGTATGTATGTGTTAGTGCATTGCCTGTATGTATGTAATTGTAAGCATTACAAGACTTACAATTCCAGGGGGACGAGTGTAGTGGTCTGCACTGACCTCTCAGGCAAGTAACCACATAGACAGGTAGGCGTGGGGAGTGTGTTGATATCAGGGAGCCTAGGTGGTGTAATGGTTAGCACACTGGCCCGGAATGCAAAGAGATGTGGGTTCGAGTCCCGCTCTAGGCGCAGTATTTCCCATTTTCATCACCCCCACGACAATATTTATAAATTATTCAAATAAGAGTTTTGAAGAACAGTGCCTCGTGTGCCCTATTTAATCCCGAGTTGGTGCACCAGCTGGCCACCGCCACATTGTCTCATGTGTCTGTTTGACCTTGACATTAACCTTGACATTTAGTGCCGTTTCTCTGGCATCTACTGTTTAGATTAAAGTTGCATAGTTCGATTAAGCATCAAGTTTCTTAAACCAAAACACTCACCTAGATTTGATTTGACATATCTATCTGAGATAGTGATACACTTATTAATCATTTGTTGCACACAGAAGGCAACTCTGACTCAATTTAATAGAACCAATTTACTACATAAGCCTATGGCGTTATAAGTTATAAGTTTTGATACGTGTGACGGAGACTAAGTGGATCCATTATTCAGATTGTTTGTTTGTTAATTTTAGGTAGACTCTTTTGTGGATTTGTTAGTAAATAGCGCCGACTGCTGGTCACGTGGTGCGGCCGTCCACTAATGGCATCCCTGGTGGGCGGTGTGCAGCGTCTCCTGACCCGCAGGTGAGAGCAGCACACCTGTAGCTCACTCCCACACCTCACACACGCTACCCCTACTCCCCACTCTGTACCCGCGGCCCCGCCTCAACCACAGCCGTGCCCAGTTTAAAGTTTACAGTAAGTTCAGCCTGGGTTGGTTTTTCCTAACAATCAACTAACCTTATGTAGCTAGTCTCGCAATCAACTAACCTTCTGTAGTAGTCTAACAGTCAACTAACCTTATGTAGCTAGTCTCGCAATCAACTAACCTTCTGTAGTAGTCTAACAGTCAACTAACCTTATGTAGCTAGTCTCGCAATCAACTAACCTTCTGTAGTAGTCTCACAATCAACTAACCTTATGTAGCTAGTCTTGCAATCAACTAACCTCCTGTAGTAGTCTGACAATCAACTAACCTTATGTAGCTAGTCTCATAATCAACTAACCTTCTGTAGTAGTCTAGCAAATCAACTAACCTTATGTAGCTAGTCTCGCAATCAACTAACCTTATGTAGTAGTCTAACAATCAACTAACCTTATGTAGCTAGTCTTGCAATCAACTAACCATATGTAGTAGTCTAACAATCAACTAACTTTATGTAGCTAGTCTCGCAATCAACTAATCTTCTGTAGTAGTCTAACAATCTAGTAACCTTATGCAGCTAATATCATGAAGCTAGTCACACAATCAATTAACCTTATGTAGCTAGTCTCACAATTAACTAACCTCATGTAGCTAGTCTGAGAATCAGCTAACCTTATATAGTTACTCTTACAATCAGCTAATATCATGAAGCTAGTCTCACAATCAAGCAACTTTATGGAAGTAGTCTTACAATCAGCTAACATTATGTAGCTAGTCTCACAATCGACTAACCTTATGTAGTAGTCTCACAATCAGCTAACCTTATGTAGCTAGCCTCACAATCAACTAACCTTATGTAGTAGTTTCACAATCAACTAATCTTACGTAGCAAGTCTCACAATCGACTAACCTTATGTAGTACTAGTAGTTTCACAAATCAACTAATCTTATGTAGTTAGTCTGATAATCAAGTAATCTTATGTAGTTACTAAGTTAGTCTGATAATCAACTAACCTTATGTAGCTAGTCTCACAATCAACTAATCTTATGTAGCAAGTCTCTCGGTCAACTAACCTCATGTATTTAGTCTCATATTGTCATAATCAACTAAATTTATGTAGCTGGTATATTGGAATACCATTCCATCGGCGCCTTTATATGGTTATCCCACTCAGTACCGTTATCCTGGCACGTGTCAACCAGTCTTGTCTTACTCTACAAATGTATAGTGCCACGTGAGGAAGTGACAAGCACCGATGATTTTATTGTCGATATTGTTGTTGTTAGACTCTTGGTTTGACTCGGCCGGGGATCGAACACACCAACCCAGTGGACATGTACCGTTAACCATCCTGTCCTGTGAGTCAAATGTGGACTTGGCAGTGCACTCCGGTGAAACTGAACCTGCTTCGCCAGTTTTCTCATCAGCCCCTCCCTACCCGCGCTCCCCCAACACACACACCAGGGCACTAATGGGTCCAGTGCCTCTAAACCCGGCCAGCGGGGGGCCAGGAAATGGTCTAGAAATGGAATATGGTGCGCCATAAGGGCCTTCCTGGACCTGCCGGAAGGCTGGGGGGGGGGGGGGGCGTGGTGGTGGTGGTGGTGGTGGTGGTGGTGTGGTGTGGTGGTGGTGGTTTGGTCCTGGTGGTGGTGTGTTGATGGTGGTGGTAGTAGTAGTGGTGTGTGGTGGTTTTAGTGGTGTTTGGTGGTGGTGGTGGTGCTGGTGTGGTGCTGGTGTGGTAAGGGTGGTGGTGTTTGAGTGGTGAAGGTGTATGGGGTTGTAGTAGTGAGGGTGTGGGGGTCGTTGTAACTTGTAGTAGTGATGTGTGGTGGTTTTAGTGGTGGTGGTATGCTGGTGGTGTTTGGTGGTGTAGTAAGTGGTGTTTGGTGTAGTGGGTGGTGTATAGTGGTGGTGTGATGGGGGTAGGTAGGGGTGTGTGGTAGGGGTGTGATGGTGGTGTGTGGTGGTTGTAGTAGTGGGGCTGATGACGGCAAAAAGCTGTATGGTCACCTTATGGTGACCACAACTCACCGTACGGTCACCGTACGGTATGACCGATGCAGCGAGTTATGGTCGCCGAAAGCATGCCGTAATGCATTTGTGACCGAGGCATTAGTAGTTAACTAACTACTCACTCAGTAACTTTGGGACTCAATTCACCTTCAGACAGATAACTAACTATGTTGTCGGTCATGGTATGGCCCAGTAGGTAAGGCGCCCGGTTACCCAGGTTTATCAGTGCAGAATTTTAGTTTTAAAGTGGTTCATCAACATGTTCCATACGCCCCCTCCCCCTATTAACAAACTTTAAAATGATTCCCGACATCTAATTTATGCCTTCAGCTTTTCGGCCTTCGACAGTACCACCCTAGAGGACTGAGTGTGAACTACACCAACACACGTAAGGCAACCAGTGAGGTCAGACCCCCGCCTTCAAGCCACGCACTGCCACTATTTGTTTATAGTTCTGTCCACAAAGCCCAGTCGATCTGCATCTCACGCAGTGCATTTACTGGGACGCTTTCCTGGCAAAGAGAATAGCGCTTTACTGGTTGGTATCTGTGTTTGACGTGGTTCACACGGCAGTGCCTCTCGATCTGCTCTGGACGATCTAGTGAACGGGACCACGTCGTTCCCAGGGGTGTAGTGTGTAGATCGCAACATATGTGTGGGTTTGTGTGTGGGATTGTGGGTGCACGCCTGCGTGTGTGTATGTGCGCGCATGGCTGTGTGTTATGTGTGTGCATTCCTATGTGGGTGTACCTGTGTGTATGCCTGTGTCTATAGTATATGTGCGACTGTGTGTATGTGCGCACCTGTGTGTGTAGATGTGCGACTGTGTGTTGCCTGTATGCGCGCACCTGTGTGTAGATGTGCGCACCTGTGTTTGTAAATGTGTGCACCTGTGTGTGCGCGCCTCTGTGTATGTGTGCACGCCTGTTTGTATATATGTGTGCATGTGTGTATGTGTGTGCACCCGCCTACTTGTGTGTGTGTATGTGTGCAGGCCTGTGTGTGTGTGTGCGCATGTGTGTGCATGTGTGTGCGCCTGTGTGTGCTCGGATGTGTGTGCACGCATGTGTGTGCCTGTGGGTGTGCCTGTGTGTGTCTGCCTGTGTGTGTGTGCATGTGTGTGTGCCTGTGTTTGCCTGTGTGAGTGAGCATGTGTATGTGCCTGTGTGTGCATGTGTGTGCGCCTCTGTGTGTGCGCTTGTGTGTGCCTGTGTGTGCGCCTGTGTGTACACGCCTGTGTGTACACGCATGTGTGTACACGCCTGTGTGCGTGCCTGTGTGTGTGCATGTGTGTGTGCATGTGTGTGTCTGTGTGTGTGTGCGACTGTGTGTACGCGCCTGTGTGTACGCGCCTGTGTGTGTATGTGTGTGCCTGTGCGTTTGCATGTATGTGCCTGTGTGCCTGTGTGCGACTGTGTACGCGCCTGTGTTTGCATGTGTGTGCCTATGTGCGCCTGTGTGTGTGCGACTGTGTGTATGCGCCTGTGTGTGCATGTGTGTTTGCATGTGTGTGTCTGTGTGTGTGCGACTGTGTGTACGCGCCTGTGTGTGCATGTGTGCGCCTGTTTGCGTCTGTGGTTGCGGGCAGTAGGCGCGGGGTGGCTCCAGTATAAAGTGCCTGGGCGGACAGATAGCCAGCCGACGTGCGGCAGAACGTGTTTATAAACAACACAGATAATGTCACTGCGGACCGCCGCCACCAGCACAGACATACTCCAGGACCGGGGCCGCTGTACTAACACACCCGCCCTGTGTCTGGCTTCCTTCTGTCTATAGCTCTTTCCTTCTTCCTTTCCTTCAGCTTTTCTTTCTGTCTTACTTTTTGCCTTTCTACTTTAACCCTTTCTCAGATATTGTTTTTTTCCCTTATTTCCTTTCTTTTCCCTTTCTTTTTCTTCTCCCTTTCTGTTACCCTTTCTTTTTCCCTTTCATTTCCCCTTTTCCCTTTCTTTTAGCCCTTTTTTTCTTTCTTTCTGTTTACCATTCTTTTCCCCTTTCTCTTTCCCTTTCTTCGCTTTCTTCTTCCCTTCTCCCTATCTTTTCCCCCTTCTTTTCCTTTTCCCTTTCCTTTTCCCTTTCTTTTTCCCTTTCTTTTCCGCTTTCTTTCTATCTTTCTTTCTTATTCTCTTTTTTTCTTCTTAACAAAATACCACCAAAAAACCTCAAATGTATGTAATTAGTGAATGGTTTTAGGCTTTACATCCTAGCAACGACTAACGTAATATGAGGACAGCAACTGGCTTTGTTGGGGTTTTACATCCTAGCAACATCTATGCTCATATCAAACCGACTTTCTGGTCGCACACATTTCAAGCAGCTTTATAGTGATTCCCCATTAAGATACCGTGCCGCCTCGACCATGATGCGATATCCTACCCAAAGTGCCATTATCCTGACCCTGAGCTAGTCAGGCCTGCTCGGCTAATAATTACCTAGCGCCGGCTTCAAGTAGCGACAGGCATTTTGTTTGACGCACGTCGGGATCAAACCCACAACCTGATCGTAATGGAGGCTACCGTGGGTCAAATGTGGTGTAAGTATGTTAAACTATGTTGAAATACGTTAAGGTACGGCAGGTTTTGGTACAGATAAATACGTTACAGTACGGATAAATACATTACGGTACGGATAAATACTTTACGGTACAGATGCTGGTACGTTCAACTACGTTCAACTAGGTTAGCCTCCACTATGTTCACCTACGTCCACTAACGGCTATGTGACCAGGGCTTTGTCCAAGTACGCTAGAGTACACTAGAGCATGCTAGAGTATGCTAGAGTATGTTAGCATCACAAATGCAAATTTAGCCTCTAACATAGCTCTCTTTTGAATATGTCCAAAGATTAATTCGGAACTCAGGGTCCACCCATGTTATTACCAAGTTAGCATGACGGAGAAGTATGGATGCCGGTACGTTCACTACGTTCAACTAGGTTAGCCTCCGCTACGTTCAACTACGTCCACTAACATGTATGTGACCAGGCCTTTAGACTGGGAAGACCTACAACACGGGTATTATTAGTTGTCTATGACATCACACAGGAAATGGACTAGTCAACTTACATCAGTTATAAGACATACTGAAAAAACTTCAGACTCAAAAACCTTTTAATTTACTTTAAGCGATAGTAGGTTTGCAAGTCTGTAAGTATGTCCTGCCCAACATCGCTGTAACAGTTAAGGAGCGTTCTTAGGGCTGAACGACAATAATAGTGACAGCTTGAGCATACAGAACCTCAAACCATGGTTGGCTCCGTCCCAGAGAATAGGTTGCTTTAAACTGCATAGTCCGATGAAATATCAAATTTTCAAAACCAAACCAATGATCTAGATTTGACTTTGAATATCTAACTTAGATACTAATGCACTTATTAAGCATTTGTTTCTGCGTAGAATGCAATACTGGGTCAATTTAAGTGAACATGTTACTGCAGAAGTCTATGGTGTCAGAGTTTTGGCAAGCTTTCCAAAACTAATTTTCCATGTTTGCACTCAAAATATCTCAAACGTTTACCATTTAAAATAAAAGTAACTTTGAACTAATGTAAAGTAGATACTAGTGATCGATCTATTATATTTATCTCAGAAGAAATACAGAAATTCAAAACCATCGGACTATGCAACTTTAAGCTATACAAAATATGGCAAGTCACATTCATTCATGATAACTGTGAAGAAATCAAGTTATCTTGGTCATGTTACATAATAAGTAAGTTATCTTGGTCATGTTCCCCGAAGTAGGGTGGGGGGAGGGGCCTTAACCCCAGACAACTGGTCTTCCTCATTCCACTGCTTCTTGCCCTATCCTAGTATTGCCGAACACATGGTAGCAATAAGTATCAATTGTGCACCACAGACTTCCCGTGCGGAAGGTCGGGAGTTTGAATCCCAGTGGAGTCAAACCGATGACTTATAAAATTGATACTTGCTCAGCATTAATAGGATAGGACAAGAACTGGTTAGCACCGTGTCAGGATAATGTGACTGTGTGGGATTTTGGGTCATGCTGCCGGCGGCCTGATGTCCCAGTGGGGCAGCACTATAAAGTCGCCGTAAGTGCGTACTGTCACAAGTCGGTATCCATCCTCATATGAACTTAGATGTTACTAGGACGTAAAACAACAATAAACAACAACAACAACATCCTGCGGGTGTTGCGTGTAAATGTGTTTGTAACAGACGGCCTTGTGTGATGAACAGCTCAGTGGCGCCCCCTGGTGTGCGCTGCGTGCGGCTCAAAATGGCGCGCGTAAACTGTGTACAAGCTAAAAGGCGACAACATGCGCATGCTTAGTGTCAGCGGCGTGAAAGGTTCACGCACACGTACACGTACATGGACAAGGGGAGTGCAGCTGGAGGACACGGCAGGCTAAGTAAGATACGCACCTTCACCTTCTGTGGGCCAGATGGGATGGCCGAATGAGTTGAGTGTCCGTCTCACTTTTTGGTACATCGTGGAATTCGACTGGTCGAGTCAAACAAATGACAATTTAGGCTTGTCGATTCCTAGCCAGGCGCTCGGCATTATTAGGATAGGGCAAGGACTGGATGGCTCAGTGTCAGGATAAAGGGACTGAGTGGAATATCAGGTCATGGTGGTGTCGGCCTGGTCTCCCAGTGGGGCAGCACTACAAAGTCAACATGGGGACACACTGTCACAAGTCAGTACCTGCCCTGATATGACATTAGGTTTTGCCCGGACATAAAGTTATTAAGTAGGATCTTCAGTAAGCACTTAGTTGATAAACTCAAGATTAATTCAATTACTTTTTTTTTTAATTCTCCGGCACGAATGACACAGTGTAGCGTCCCGGTTAAGGATCGTGACGGTAGTGGTGCCACCGGTCATGTGAGGGAGGGGCCATACATCAAGTAAGGCACCTAATCAGTAATACAATGAGCAAATAAGCATGTAATTCCCTTCCATGCCTTTATATTCGCATAATGCTTACACATCACATATATTACTTTTATTCGCAGTTTAACATCCATAGTGTATATATATATATATATATATATATATATATATATAATATATATATAATGTAGAAAATGAATGACATATACATATGCATATGCATTTATTTTATATACATGTACTTTATTTATATTACCAACTTGTGATTTATTTATATTGCATTACATTATGCCTATTATCCCTTATTTTTGTTAAATAATTATGTAGATATAAGTTATTTATGTGTGTATTGTGTCTGCACTGCGCTCACCTGGGCTCCTCGTACTAAATAGCACTGTCTTGGTGCCGACTGACTGTTAGCCACGTCGGCGCCCAGTGAGAAGGTAAACAGGTGATGGGTGCATGGGAACAGTGGGCTGGTAGGCACCTGGCTCAGTCCGTGTGTGTGTGCCTGCAGGTGTGAGCTGGTACCAACAGCACATCACATTGTCCGCGTCTTTGACGTTCACAATTTGGCCGCCAGGGTTTAACAACAACAAAAAGTTCTATTCACAAATCATATCCGTTCAAAATTAGCAAAAATCAAATTACCATTTGTCACTTGATAGCTGGTAACATTACCATTAGTCTTCATATTGCACATTGGTTTGACTCGACCATGGGTTCGAACCCTTGTCTAGTCAAACCAATGACTTAAAGATTGATGCATATCGCTTCCTAGCCAGGCACTCGGCATTATTTGTTTGCTCAGTCTCAGGATAATGTGATTGAGTGAGATATCAGGTCATGGTGCTGGTGGCCTGGTCTCCCAGTGGGGTAGCACTATAAATTCACCATGAGTGTGCACTGTCGCAAGTCGGTGCCTGTCCTATATGACCTTAGATGTTGCCAGGATGTAAAACTCCAACAACCAACCAACCACCATATCCGATGAAAGGATAACATTTTCACAACCAAACAGTTTTCTAGATGTGATCCTGATTTAGTTACTGGTGCACTCATTGATCATTTCTATTGGGATTTTGCTTCTTAGAAACGCTGGTTTCCACATTTGGCCATGTAATGTGGTATGGTGGAATGCGCTTAGCTTCAACTGGGCCGCATTCAGGGTACGCCTCCGAGACGACTCGGGCAAATCCCTGACGTCACGCTAGTCTGAACGGCAAAAGCAGTTTGTTGCCTTGAAAATGGCCGCCCCCCCTTAGGCGGTGGCCATTTGCAATGGAAAAGCTGCGCTGGGATTGGCTGAAACCACTGAATATGGCGACCATTTTCTAGGCACTTTTTGTCTCCTGTCTGAAATGGGAGGTGTCTCTGGGACGTCTCTGAGACGCACTCTGACCGCAAATAGGCCCAAAACCATCAAGGAGGCATCTCCGTGGCGCCTCCGAGATGCGTCCTGAATGCGGCCCTGGTGTGCGAGGACAAATAATTGCGCAAGTGATTGCACTGAAAATATCTCCAAAGTTAGTAAATTATCATGAAAGTTACTCCGAACTGAAGTAGAGTGGGCTAAAATTGTCAATCTAGTAATTTGGCATATTTTCACTGGAAATATCTACACACACCCAAACATTTATTATATATAAAAAGTTTACTTTGAAGTAAAAGTACGGTAGCTTATAATACTGATGAGCCTAATATATAGATAGATGTGTGTGAGTCCTCTATAATCTACTATGGGAATATAAACAATGACATTGCCAACCACTAGTTCCCTTCTCTATATTAGTTATTATCTATTATCCTACTGTCACAGGAGTTAGTTCCTGCTTCTGCCACTCCGGCGCCACCTGCGCCTGGCCACTACCGCCTCCAGACCTCGGACAATCAGATTTTAAAATTGGCATGTAATAAAATATCAAATAAAAATAAATAATTAAAATTAAAATGGCCATGTAATAAACCCATTGGACTATACAACTTTAATCTAGAAGATAATGACTGGCCTGACAATGTACTGCCCTGTATTACACTGCATTGTATTGCACTGCACTGTATTACACTGCATTGTATTGCACTGCACTGTATTGCACTGCACTGGATGTCAGTTGGTCCATATTGAGTGGTTTTGGCACTGTCACCAATTGCACCTACACAGGTATTGGCACGTGTTGAATAACCCCCCCCCCCCACACACACATAATAACCCAGTTACACCTATACAAACCCTTGCACCTAAATATACCCTTACACATACACACCCTTACACATACACACCCTTACAATTACATCTACACACCCTTACATCTACACACATCTTTGCACTTACACACACCCTTACATATACACACACCCTTACACCTACACACACCCTTAAACATACGCTCACCCTTACATCTACACACATCTTTGCACTTACACACATCTTTGCATATACACACACCCTTGCACCTACACACACCCTTACAAATGCACTCACCCTCACATCTACACACCCTTACATCTACAGGCACCAACCCTTACATCTACACACATCTTTGCACTTACACACACCTTTGCACATACATTCACCCTTAGACCTACACACCCTTGCACTTACACACACCCTTACATATACACACACCCTTATACCTACATACACCCTTACACATACACTCGCCCTTACATCTACACACCCTTACATCTACACACATCTTTGCACTTACACACACCCTTACACATACACTCACACTTAGACCTACACACCCTTGCACTTACACACACCCTTACATATACACACACCCTTACACCTACACACACCCTTACATCTACACACCTTTACACATACACTCACCCTTAAATCTACACACATCTTTGCACTTACACACACGCTTACATATACAGGCCCCATACCCTATCTTAAATGCGCACGCATCCAGACATGGTAACTTTTAACAGGTGCGCATGCGTGTAGAGGCATTTCACGGTGCCGACTGGGCCATCCGAATAGGGCGGTGTGGGGGCGGGGGGGGGGGGGTATGGTGGAGGGGGGGGGGGTGAGAGGTGGGAGGAGGGGGCCAGTTTTGAAGCAGGCACCAACCCTTTTTAACACTTACAAAATATACATCTCGTATCGACCATCGCTCCCTGACAGACTGTGTGTGGCGCATTGTGACTGTGGCATATCACTGTGATGAATGTGGTGCATTGTGACTGTGGCGTATAATGTGGCATATCACTGTGATGAATGTGGCGCAATGTGACTGTGGCGTATCACTGTAATGACTGTGGCATTTCACTCTGGTGAATCGTGGTGCATTGTGACTCTGGTGTATCACTGTAGTGACTGTGGCATATCACTCTGGTGAATGTGGCACATTGTAACTGGCGTGTCACTGTGGTGAATGTGGCGCATTGTGACTGTGGCGTATCACTGTCATGACTGTGGCGTGTCACTGTCGTGAATGTGGCGCATTGTGACTGTGGCGTATCACTGTAGTGACAGTGGCGTGTCAATGTCGTGAATGTGACACATCATGACTGTGGCGTGTCACAGTAGTGACTGTGGAATATCACTGTAGTGACTGTGGCTTATCACTAGTGACTGTGGCGTGTCACTGTCGTGAATGTGGCACATTGTGACTGTGGCATATCACTGTAATGACTGGTGTATCACTGTAGTGAATGTGGCGTGTCACTGTGGTGAATGTGGCGCATTGTGACTGTGTCGTATCACTAGTGACTGTGGCGTGTCACTGTCGTGAATGTGGCGCATTGTGACTGTGGCATATCAATGTAATGACCGTGGCGTGTCACTCGTGAATGTGGCACATTGGGACTGTGGTGTATCACTGTAATGACCATGGCATATCACTGTAGTGACTGTGGCGTGACTGTCTTTTATGTGAGTATAAAATACGGAAGGGAATATTACTTATTACTATTATTGTTATACTCCGTAAGTCATAAGACTGTACTGGTGGCACCACCTCCGGCCCGCGTCTCCTCCACCGGATGTTGACCAGTGTCAGTCGCACGGGAGCATCCTATTTTACATATAGACTTGATATATATAAACTAATTTGGTAGGTGCCAGCTCACTAAGCAAGTCGGTACCCGTCCTGAGCTTAGATGTTGCTAGGACGTAAAACAACAACAAGCTCACTGAGCATGCTCCCCAGAAAAGGACCTACTCTGCTCTTACAAGTTACAATGGCAAGGCGTTGAGTTTAGAAACTACTAATATTGACTCTGGTAATCGCTACTTGAATATAACACGATCCCTAGGCACTGGAGGGGGGAAGGAGGAGGAGGAGCTAGGTGGTGGTGGTGGTGTTTGGCAGAGCCTGGAGGGGTGCTTCGCTGAGTCCAGATCCATCAATACCCCCCCCCCCCCCGCAGCACCCTAAAACATAGGCAATCCTCCCCCGCCCCCCCCCCCCCACACACACCCTCCCCCACTACCCCGCCACACCCAGCCCGGCCTAGGCAGCATCATCATTTACCAACAGGAATGAAAGATCTCCGCGATTTCGCGGATTTCCGGGATTTTTCCTGTAGCTATAGGTGTATACTAATAAGTTGCGTCCGTCCTGATATGACCTTAGATGTTGCAAGGACGTAAAACTCCACCAACCAACCAATACGTTGTTTCACGCTGCAGCACTATCAGCGTATACTAATATGTGGTGCAAACGCCGCAGCACTAGCAGCGTATACTACTAATGCCTTCACGGCGCAGCACTATTAGCGTATAGTACTAATACGTGCTTCTAATGCCGCAGCATTAAGGGCGGTGATGAAGGGAACTGCCAACATCTCCCGGCCAGCTACTGCAGGGACAAATAGTGTTCTTGCTGGTGTGAGACCTCTATTTGCTCCCTGAGAGAGTGCTGCTATTAACTTGCAAAAGCCAGCAGCACTTCAACACTTTGCAAGCAGCTTTTATGAAATGCACAACTGCACGAAATAGTGGTGGTTAAGAAATAAAAGCAGTCTTTATCCTATTGCGACTGACAGCATGATGATGATGAATGCGCAGCACTATCAGCGTATACTGATATGTGATGCAAACGCCGCAGCGTATACTACTAATACGTGCTTCAAACCACGTAGCACTATTAGCGTATACCAATATGTATGAAACCCGACTTCCGGGAATTTTCAGTGATTCCCTGACAATGCTAAGCCTGTGGGAGAATATCAGCATTTCCGCTTTTTTTCCCGGAGACCACTTTCATCCCTGTACAAACCTGAAGCCCAATCATAGCTATCATTAATAAAGTCCACATTGTCACTCTCAATCACTCTCCTCACAACCCTACATGTTTTGGTGACCTTTCAATTTTTACATGAGATTTGGGTTGGAGTTATTTTCATGGCCTCACCTTGTTTATTGTGTTCAAATGGTTAACTAGTGTTTTGGGTGTGGTGGTTTTTTTTTCGCCTTTTTTATTTTTTAAACAATACATTTCAAGTCGTGGCGGTGAGTAAGCCTGGTGGGTGGCAGGCAGGGTGCGCCTATATCATTCCACCTGTGTCATACGACAGGTAATTACGCCGCTTTTAGGCATCAAAGAACCCGCCTTTATTGACTACTTTCCTCGTCAGGTGCCACCACAGGTACTGCCTCCTCTCCCCCAAATAAACTCTGTCATTTTTAAACACCCCTCCAGCCCCCAACTCCACCACCCACCTCTCCCCTCCTCATTCCCCCATCTCCCCCACCCCTCCAACCCCAACTACGCCGCCCCTCCCTCTCCTCCTTCCCCTCTCCCTCCTCCTCCCCCCCCCCCTGCCCCTGCCCACCCCCTCCCCCGATCCTCCTCCCTCCTCCCCTCTCCCCCACCCTAGGGTCCCAACTCTGTCGCCCCTCCCCTCACCCTCCCTCCCATCCCCCTCCCTCCCGCCTCCCTCCGCTCCCCCTCCGCTCCCCCTCCTGCCCCCTCCCACTCTCCCCTCCTTCCTACCCTCTGCCCCTCCTCCCACCCACCCTCCCCCTACCCCCTCCTTTTCCTTACCCCTCCCGTTTCCCCTTTCCCCCTTCCCATCCCGCTCACGCCTCCCCCCTCCACCGTCCTCTCCCTCCCGTCCTTCTCCCCCACCTCCCCTCCCTTCCCTCCTTCCCCTCCCTTCCCCCTCCACCTACCCATCCACACACACACACTCCCAAACACACTCCAGGCTGCGCTGCAACTATTGACGCCTGTGAGAATTTCAACACTGCTCTACCTGCTTCAACCCCCCCCCCAAACCCCACTCACCCTTTTTTTTAAGTACCTGCACGAAGGCACTTGCTGTTTCCTTCCTTTGTTTTCCCTCCACCTCCCTTTCTTCACGTTCCATTCATACACATAGGGCGATGATCAAGGTCACTGTTTTCACTGCTCGAAATTCTTTTTTACTACGTTTTGTTAAAAAAAGAGATGTTTGTCTGTCTTCTATGAAAGCGATTTGATTTTAAATCACACAGTTTGGTGGGTGCATTATAAAGAAAGGATCGCAAATCATGATTTGTTTTTCTTTAATTAAAAAAGAAGATAAGTTGCCTCTTGCAAGCAAATATTTGTACAATAATTTACCTGTGTAAATAATAGAAGGGCATTATTATGAGTTTGTTTTATTCTGCACCCTCAGTAAAACAGCATTAATATTATATTATATTAATATTATATTATTAGGATCTGGCCATGTGTTTTACCATGTATTCCTTGCATGACAATCCGTGTATCTTAATGAAAGAATACACTTAGAATGGGTTATTTGAGCTCGAACCCAGTAGGTCGGGATGTTCCTACCTACCACCATTAGGCCCATGGGTATTATTAGTAGTTCTATGATATTTAAATATCCTATTAATTATGGGTTTTTTGGGGTCAAAGTCCTCTTTCACACAAATATTTATTTAACACATCGTAGCAGTATATGTTGACGTTAACTCTTATATGCATATCTCCTAATGGGTAATCCAAAATGTCATCCTGTGCACTTATCTAAAGCTGCATAGTCCGATGAAAACATTAAAATTTTCAAAACCAAAACAATTATCTAGATTTTATTCTACATACCTAACTTAGATACTGATGCACTTATTAAACATTTGTCGCCACATACAAGGGAATACTGAGTCAATTTAATAGAACATGTTACTGTAGAAACCTATGGTGTTAGACTTTTGGCAAGCGTGCCAAAATTAATTTTGCATGTTTGCACTTCAAATATCTCAAAAGTTAGCCATTTAAAGTAAAAGTTACTTCAAACTAAAGTAAGGTAGATTATAACGACCAACCTAACATATTTAACTCAGAAAATGGCAGAAACTCAAAACCATCGTACTGTGCAACTTTAACATGTTGTTACTGCATAAAACCTAAAAGGGAATGTTAAGTCAGTTTTAGTGAACCGATTATTGCCAAAGTAGAATGGTGTCAGAATTTCTATGTACATGAAAAAAAACATTAAAGTGGGATGTCTTCAACTTCAAATACCTCCAAAGTTAGCCATTTATTCAAAGCTACTTAGTGGGTCGATATCATTATCAACCTAATACATTGATATATATTTGTGGGTGCTGTATAAGAATTATACGAGTATAATGACCCGGAATTCCATACTCGCTCCTCAGTGACCGGGTGATGGAGCCTGGGGCTGGTCATCTACTGCTCCAACCTACTTAACCTCAGCTCCGACGGTGGCGCCACCTCCCACCGCTCGCTACATGCTCATGACCTCAGTTACTGTAGCACAGAAATTTTAAGTTATAAGTCACACAAAGCCAAAGGCATAGGATTATGTACCTTTAATAACCCTCTTCTGTAATTACTGAATAATGAGTCTAATGGCAGAAGCCTGTCAAACATGTGTGTGTTCCCTAATGCCAGTCCACCTAAAGGCCCTGTCACACTACGACGTTTCCCACCAACGCGCGTTGACGTGTTGCCTTTTTGGTCGAAACGTCGGTACACGTCGCGACACATTACCGGCGCGTTACCGGCGCATCAGTACACGTTGAGGGATAGCAACGTGTGAATAGACACGTCGGCACGCATCGGGTCGCGCCGATCGTTTTGTGCTTGCACAAAACTTTCGACGTGCGCCGACGGGTTGGAGGGGCGTTACGGACGCATTACCAACACTTCGATACCCGTTGGCGGCGCGCCGGCAGAACGCTGGCATAACGTTCATCAACGTCGGTTAACGTTGGCATTTTTTTCGCCAAAATGCGACCGTTCCGTTGGCGCGTCGGTAACGTCCCATCGACGGGTAGTGGGCGCGCTATAGGCGTTGCTCCAGCATTTCTCGACGCGTTGGACGTGTTGCTGGCATGTCTTGATGTGTTGCTGGTGCGTCTGCCACGCGCCTAACATTACCCGGCGTTCTGCGAACCTTTAATGATGCGCTACCCCCACGCCGTCGGCGCGCCAGTGGCGCGCCAACAACGCGCCGATAACACGCTGATGGCATGCTGGGAACCCGCTGGCGGGACGTT
Source organism: Branchipolynoe longqiensis (assembly GCA_030323885.1). Taxonomy (NCBI): domain Eukaryota; kingdom Metazoa; phylum Annelida; class Polychaeta; order Phyllodocida; family Polynoidae; genus Branchipolynoe; species Branchipolynoe longqiensis. Next base: position 32,329,419 of record CM059188.1, read on the forward strand.
GACACTTTGTTCCGCCGCACGTCGAACCCCTTTGGCCACGCGCTCATAGCACGCTACTAACACGCTGCGCCCCGTCAAACTTTCTCCCAAAACGCCGAACAGTTGGACGTGTGTCGACAGGTTGCAAATATTTTGCGCATTGCCGGCACGCCGGTGAGAAACGTCGTAGTGTGACAGGGCCTTTAGATCTGATCACTAAGGTGGGACGTCAGTGCTGATTGACCCGGGCAGTTTGTTTGTTGTTGTTTTACGTCCTAGCAAGATCTTAAGTCATATCAGGACGGGTACGACTTGTGACAGTGCACACTCATGGCAACTTTTATAGTGCTGCCCCACTGGGAGACCAGGCCATGAACCAGCACCATGACCTGATATCCCACTCAGTTTGTCCTGACACTGAGCCAACCAACTCCTTACCCTATCCTATTAATGCTGAGTGCCTGGCTAGCAAGTGACAAGTATCAATTTTTAAATCATTGGTTTGACTCCACCAGGGTTCGAATCCCACAATCTCTCAAAACAGGAGACGGACGCTCAACTCATTCGGCCATCCCGTCTGGTGACCCGGCACTCACGGTTCACAATAGCCTCCCGTCGTCATAACTGGCTATGGATAGCTCCAAGGGAATGAAGAAAAAATAGACACATGTACAGTAAAACCTCTCTAAATCGACCGACCATGGGACCGACTTTAAATGGTTCATTTAGGGAGGTGATCGATTTAGGGAGTTTTTTCAAATCATTGCAATGGTATTGTATGGGCAATCGTTTGGGACCCAAATAGAGCGATCTATATAAGGGAGTGGTCGATCTGTGGAGGTGGTCGGTTAGAGAGGTTTTACTGTGTACAACTGACTAGACTTGACTAGCCCACATCTCACTTCGCCTACTTGACACATCAGACATCTGCTACCCATGATGTTCAACCAACGCACTACCAACATGCACACACGTAAGACATTGCACATTACTAATTATATCTGCATAAATAGTTGCCTTTATACTTCACTTAATACATATAGTGTGGTGTATGTGATGGGAAGAATGGAGCCCTCCCCCCCCCCCCCCCCAAGTCCACACTTATTATCTGTCTATAACAGTGGCGGGAGCGGCTGGTCCTAAATGTCAGTCATAATTAATGCAGCACCTGACAATCAACTCACACACCTCAAAGGTGAATCATAGCCGCTGCATGTCCTGAGATCAATACTTGATAGGTCTACATCCGGTTGGTGGAGCACCGTGGTATATCCGGTAGTATCCCACGAATGACTGGCTAACTAACATGGAATCTACATCTTCACAACTATCATGACACTATTGTGCATAATGTGCACATCTTAGAACCCATAATAGCAGCAAAGTTTATGCAACAATCCACCACTTTAGCCCATATTACTGAACTTTCTATAGCTAACCCACTAATGCACTAACCTCCTTGTTAATCTACTAATACGCTCTACAGCGATACCCGCTGAATGACCTATTTACAATGCAATGTAAATGGCCGGAAGACCCAGTGCCTCGGCGCTGAAAAAAATGTATGTTCTGATGAATAAACTTTATAAAATAAAAAAATAAATGAGCCTGCGTATGAGAACCTTTCAGCCGTGGCAGATCTTAGATTTAGACAATTACCTGAGACAAGTGTGATTCTGCCTGCCTGCCTGCACTTCACGCTAAGTGATATATCACAGACGATGAAGATATGTCACGTTTGGTGGAGATGTGGGTGGTCGGTTGCTTTCGTCGATCTGTGTGTGCCTTTTGTTGAAGCGTATGAGAGAAGTAATACTATATATAGTATTATATAAACAACCAAGGCTGGTGTTATGTTTCTGAAACTGTGAGTGGGCGAGTGTGTATACTGAGGGACGGAGGGTAGGAGGGATGAAGAAAGGAGTGAGTGGAGGAGTGAGTGATTGTCGAATATTGCCGGCAACAACTGTCACGATTTTTTTCTTGAAGATTTATACTGCCTATCATGGATAAGTCTGAATAAACTTGTTTTCACCATTAGACAGTTGGTCGCTAGAAAGTCTGAGCCTAGATTTTCACTGACCCAAGGGATTTTTAACCTCCCACACCACGTAGACATGGTATGAGAGCAAGTAGCCTTTGATGACGCTGTAAGTTATACACAGTGGTGGAAATCCAAATTGGCAGAGGTGATGGCATGGCCTAGATTTCAGTAAGTCACAGAGAGCAGTGGAGATCTGCGGAAAACTGGGGGAAACTGGTTGCAAGGTCATTTGTGGTGCCCCAATGACCCTGGCGATTATTGTTTGTATGTATGTATCTATCTATGTATGTGTATTTGTATACTGATATACATATACACATTTATATTGACACAAAATCGTGGACAGAGTGAGGGCGCGTGGCCTGACACGTTACCGGGTATACAGTCAGGCGGCGCCACAGGTTGCATAATCGATGACAATAATAATAAGAACACTACAGTAGATGGCTGAGGCTGGAGAATCAAATAACTGGAGTTGAAAGCTTCCCATTAATTATACTTGTATGGTGATTATGCATCCCATATATATATATATATATATATATATATATATATATATATATATATATTTAAAATCCGTCCGGCTGAGCGGGAGCGGCAGTGGTAGTGACCAGGCGCAGCTGGTATCATGCAGTCATGAGCCACTCACAGGTGGCAGTGCAGTGGTGGATGCAGGAACTAAGCTAGGCATAGCAGGTTGGGTAGTAGTAACTCAATGAATAGGAGTGGGTACTAGCTAAGTCACATGACATTCAGGTGTAGAGTAAATAGAGGGGGAGAACTGCTCGGTGGTAGTGTCCTTGTTTATATTCCCATAATAGATTATAGAGCACATATTTTTATATATATATATATATATATATATATACGCTCCTTATTATTATCCTAAGTCATCTACTGTACTGATCTTACTATTAATTGTTCATCGACTATGCAACCAGGCCGATTGTGGCACCCCCTCTCTGCACACGCGGTAACTTGTCTGGCCACACTCAGTCACTCTGCCAGTGATTTTTTTAATTTCTAGTCAGAAATTATAATTATATATTATATATATATATATATATATATATATATATATATATATATATATATCTTCAACCCACTCTTATTGTTGTTCCTTCATTCATTATTAGAAATAATTATGTACATACAGTAAAACCTCTCTAACCGACCACCTCCACATATCGATCACTTTATTTGGGTCCCAAACAATCACCCATACAATACCATTGTAATGATGATAACAAAAACACCCAGTAAAACCTCTCTAAATCGACCGACCATGGGACCGACTTTAAGTGGACCATTTAGGGAGGTGGTCCGTTTAGAAAGTTAGAATATACTTACAATGGTATTGTTGGGACCCAAATAAAGCGATCGATATAGAGGGGTGGTCGATCTGTGGAGGGCTCGGTATAGAGAGGTGTTACTGTAATAGTTTATTGGTGCCATGATCTATAGCCATGTGATGCATGGCGGTGTATGGTGCTGGTGACGGCGGTTGGTGGCGGGTTGGGGTGGGGTGGGGTAGGGGAGGGGGGGTGCCGACTTTTGTTTACCCCTGTCGACATTGTTTACCTGTGTGTAGCCGCCTCGCCCCTCACGCCCACAATGCCGGCGACCTTTTACGGGGCTGCATGTTTCATGTGGCCGGCCGATGAGCATTGTAACGCCGGCAAACCCTCAAAGGCTCCGATACCCGATTTGCACTTAAATATTAACGCGCGTCGAAAGGTCGCCCCCGCCGCCTGGCTTTCAGCGAGTTGTGGCCTCGGATTGAATTTTGTCGCACGGTGGCGCTGCAAGCCCGCACTGGGTGGGACCAGTCTGGCCATATGCAGACTGGTCACCGACAGATATATTCACTACCGCCAAATTAAGCATGTTGCTTGTGTGGATTGTTGTGTTGTCGTACCGTACAGAGGACGTGCGCGCGCACACATACACACTCGCACAAACACAAACACACATATACACATACACACACATACACACACATGTGCACGTACACGCGCACACATACACACCACACACATATATACACGCACACACACATACATACACATACACACGCGCACACCCACCCGCACACTCATACACGCACAAACTCATACATACACATATGCACGTACACACATACACACACGCGCACACCTATACACACGCGCACACACATACACACACACACGTGAGTGCGCACTCACATACACACATGCTATTTTTGTCAAAAATCACTCACATCTATGTGATGTTTTTTTGTTGGAGTTTTACCTCCTTGCAACATCTAAGGTCATATCAGGACGGGTACTCATGGCGACTTTATAGCGCTTCATAGTACAGTGGGTTATGGGGTCGCAAGTGGCCGGTGGTGGCGCTGGTATCAGAAAAATCTGCAGCCAAGTGTAATTAATCTGCATAGTTGGGGAATACATAGTGGTATGATCACATGCGTTTTTCATAATAACATAATAAATTATACAGCACATATATGTATCTGTTGTATAATTTATTATGTGATTGTGAATAGCGGATATGATCATACCATTATTATGTATTCCCAATTATATAACACATATGTAAGTAATTTCTATTTTATTTCTCTTTAAATAAGAGAGTTTAAGTCATCTACTACTACTAGTTTCAATATTTAAAAAAAAATAGATCCACAAAGACAACTATTTGATGCTCGCGTGCGAGTAACTCAGATAAAATAAAACAATGCCCCGGTTTACGACCACAATTAAAATGTGCTGTGAGACTGCACTCTGCCGTGTACCTTCACGCCCGTTGCGGGTATAGAAAGAACTGAGCCTCAGTTTGTCGTCGTCTGTGCCCTTTGTGCCATTGTCGACACACCCACGAGTGTGTCCAATCACAGCGCCCGGCAAACACCAACTGGGCCTGCTCTACTAGTGCTAACCATTAAATTGTCCAAGTGTCGCCTGCTCGCGCCAAACACACGCAAAATTCACTAAATGTCGTCTGGCATTCAGTGAGCAAGGGCCGTAGGAGGACCACTAGACGGCATCTAAATGTCGCCTGTTGTTGTCACTATTAAATAGCAGACGACATTTAGAAGCACCTAAGTGTGGCTTTGCTGCATGTCGTGAAAGAGTTGGTAGTTTACTGTCAAGAAAAACAATTTATATGCACGTTTTGTAGAACATAATCGTCTGATTTGCTAATGTCTTTCCCCTTCCTGCTCTGCTCTGCTCTGCTCTGCTCTGCTCTGCTCTGCTCTGCTCTGCTCTGCTCTGCTCTGCTCTGCTCTGCTCTGCTCTGCTCTGCTCCTCCTCCCCTCCCCTCCCCTCCCCTCCCCTCCCCTCCCCTCCTCCTCCTCCCCTCCCTTCTCTTCCCCTCTCCTCCCCTCTCCTCTCTCTTCCCCTCTCCTCCCTCTCTTCCCCTCTCCTCCTCTCATCCTGTCTCATCTCATCTCGTCTCATCTCGTCTCCGTCCTTCCCATCTCCTCCCCCTCTCCCTCCCCCCTCTCACGCTCTCCACTCCCCCCTCCACCTCTCCTCCCCTCCCATCCCTTCCCCTAGTCGCAGCGGGGGCTCCTCTGTAGTCAGCCTCTGCTATTTGTTAGTCATTAGTACCAGCCGAACTGTGCATGCCCGGATGGGCAGCGACAGAGCGAGCACTGACGGGGAGTGTGTGTGTGTGGGGGGGGGGGGGGGGGGGGGGGTAGTGCCCAGTGTGGTGGTCAGTCATCGGTTAGTTGAACCTATCGGCCGAGTAGGTTGCGGCGCCACGCACCAGGCGGCCAGGAGACAATCAGCGAATCAGCGCTCACTGTAAGCGTGTTAGTGCTGCCTGCTCTCTGCTCGCTTTGATCAACCTAGAAGGTGGTGTGTAGGGGGAGGGTGGGGTAGGGGTCAGTTGAGGTGCGGTCAGTGGTCAATGGTCAGGCGGAGAGTAGTGTGTTGCTATGAAGTAGACCTGCGTCCAGTTATCTGCACAAATGATTAACTACTAAGAGTAAGAGAAGACAACTTTGTTTTTCGGAGAAGTACAGTAAAACCTCTCTAACCGACCACCTCCACAGATCGACCACTCCCCTATATCGATCGCTTTATTTGGGTCCCAAACGATCATCCATACAATACCATTGTAACGATAAAAAAAAACTTCCCTAATCCGACCACCTCCTTAAATGGACCATTTAAAGTCGGTCCCATGATCAGTCGATTTAGAGAGGTTTTACTGTATATTACATTTGTTGATTAAGCAGAAGAAATTTCAACGACGGACAATTGGTAACCATCATTCCACTGTTCAATGGTATCTCATAAGTAAATCTGACTGCCATGCAAGGTGGTGATGTGTATAATCTTTGTTTTACTCGTTCAGGGATCGAACCCACGACTTCCCACACCGACGGTGTGAGTGCTCTGTTCATATAAGTAATTAAACCCCAGAAATCTGAAACAACTACACGCGATTCGGGTGGAGGGGAGTGTGAGGGGAAGATGGGGGATAGAGAGAGAGAGAGAGAGAGGGGGGGGGGGTGTGGGGTGAGGGAAGAGAGAGAGAAAGAGAGATAGGAGAGGAGGAGGATGCATGTGGAAACAGTAGGTGTTTCCCACAATGCAAGTTGCACCAAACAATGCTTTCCGGTGTAATCCCGTGGATGGGTCACAGGGTTCGATCTCCCTAGGCAGCGTTCCAATCTACCACCACCCCACCTACCACCCGCCCAATGAAACCCCCTCTCACACACACACACACCCGCACGCACACACAACCCCCTTAGCCAGACCACAACCGCAATGGGTGCATTGTCCCACGCAGGTGATTCCGGAACTTTGGGTGGTGATGACTCAAACCAATCCTGCCTGGGTGAATCTTTGTGTGTGCATGTGTGTGGGTTTTTGTGGGTTTAAAAAAAAAAAAAGGATCCACCTATTCTGAATATGTCACCACTATCAATTATAATGTCTCACCGGGAATGGTGGCCGATTCGGTACCCGCTGAATGACCTATGTGCCACTCTGGTGACCCATGTGTTACCAGCCACCCTGGTGCCACGTGTGTTACCAGCCACCCTGATGCCCATGTGTTACCAGCCACCCTGGTGCCCCATGTGTTACCAGCACCCTGGCTTTCTATGCGGGAGGTTGGGGGTTTTGAATTTCAGCTGTGTCAAATCAATGACATAGAACATTCAGTGGTACAGTGAGTGAATGCAGGGGAACTGAGGTATGGGCGAGTAGGTGGCGCCACGGCTCAGGTCATGAGGAACGAGTAGATGAGCTAATGAGTAGGTGACCAGCCGATGACTTAGTGGCTGGGGGAGTAGATGAATCTTCCGGCTTATTATACTCTTATAATGGCTTATACAGCATATAATATGGCACAAACTCAAAAACCTTCGGATTATGCAACTTAAACAATATGGAGACGGGGTGGGGCAGTTTTCAACAGCCATTAACTATCATATAATTTAGAATGCGTTTTTCTTATATAATCCAGACGGGATGGCTGAATGAGTTGAACCGTTTTGGTAAATCGAACCCTGTTTGAGTCAAACCAGTGACTTAAAAATGTATACTTGTCGCTTCCTAACTTGGCTCAGTGTCAGGATAATGTGACTGAGTGGGATATCAGGTCATGGTGCTGGTGGCCTGATCTCCCAGTGTGGCCAGCACTACAAAGTCGCAATGAGTGCGCACTGTCACAAGTGATATGACCTTAAGTGTAGCCAGGATGTAAAACTCCAACAACCAACCAATCCTGTATAGTACCTACAGACCATTGGCTTTTTCCTGTGCTTGCATTGTTGTGGGTATGTATGTGTGTATGTGTGCGTGTGTCCTTAAAGACTTTCCGTGATAACACTATTTCAGTGTATCGCATCGCACAGTTATTCAGAGCAGACGACAAATGATGACTTTTGCCGCAATTGCCCACCCACCCACCTACCTACCCACCCCTCTCCCGCCCAACGAGAGGGGTGTGGGGGCGCGGTCACATTAGTGTATCATTGGGGATGCCCGACTCTCCCCAGGCTGTTCACACCTGACGGCTTTGTGCGTCTAATCAGGCGAGATGGCGACTCATTAAGTATGCCCCCTGTGTTACAAGCCACCCTGGTGCCCTGTGTGTTACCAGCCACCCTGCTGCCCTGTGTGTTACCAGCCACCCTGCTGCCCTGTGTGTTACCAGCCACCCTGGTGCCCTGTGTGTTACCAGCCACCCTGCTGCCCTGTGTGTTACCAGACCCCCTTGCCCTGTTGTTATGGTAATAGAGCCTGGTGCCTCATGTGTTACCAGCCACCCTGGTGCCCTGTGTGTTACCAGCCACCCTGGTGACCCATGTGTTACCAGCCACCCTGCTGCCCTGTGTGTTACCAGCCACCCTGCTGCCCTGTGTGTTACCAGCCACCCTGCTGCCCTGTGTGTTACCAGCCACCCTGGTGCCCTGTGTGTTACCAGCCACCCTGGTGCCCTGTGTGTTACCAGCCACCCTGGTGCCCTGTGTGTTACCAGCACCAGCCAGGCTGGTGCGCCATGTGTTACCAGCCACCCTGCTGCCCTGTGTGTTACCAGCCACCCTGCTGCCCTGTGTGTTACCAGCCACCCTGCTGCCCCGTGTGTTACCAGCCACCTGGTGACCCATGTGTTACCAGCCACCCTGGTACCATGTGTGTTACCAGCCACCCTGGTGCCACGTGTGTTACCAGCCACCCTGGTGCCCCATGTGTTACCAGCACCAGCCACCCTGGTGCCCAATGTGTTACCAGCCACCCTGGTGCCCAATGTGCTACCAGCCACCCTGGTGCCCTGTGTGTTACCAGCCACTCTTGTGCCCCGTGTGTTACCAGCCACCCTGGTGCCCAATGTGTTACCAGATTGTTGGTGCCCTGTGTGTTACCAGCCACTTGCTGGTTGTTCCCAATGTGTTAATGTGCCACCCTGGTGCCCTGTGTGTTACCAGCACCAGCCAGGCTGGTGCCCAATGTGCTACCAGCCACCCTGGTGCCCTGTGTGTTACCAGCACCAGTCAGGCTGGTGCCCAATGTGCTACCAGCCACCCTGGTGCCCTGTGTGTTACCAGCCACTCTGGTGCCCCGTGTGTTACCAGCCACCCTGGTGCCCCGTGGGTTACCAGCACCAGCCAGGCTGGTGCCCCATGTGTAGTAAAACCTCTCTAACTAACCACCTCCACAGATCGCACATTCCCCTATATTAATAGCGTTATTTGGGTCCCAAACGATCGCCCATACAATATCATTGTATCGATAAAAGAAACTCCATAAAGCGACCACCTCCCTAAATGGACCATTTAAAGTCGGTCCCATGATCGGTCGATTTAGAGAGGTTTCGCTGTCGGGCAGTGTTTCTCATGATCCTTGTGGTGCTGACGCAGTGTGCGGTTATGCTCGGTGAATCACTAGTAAAGTCACCGGTTCTACCTGTAGCTGGATGGTTTGTGTCTGGCCAACAGATGGGGATGGGTTTAAAAAGCGATAATGTGTGATGGTGAGGAGGAGGGGCGATGTTCTGGGAGTTTTCATACCCTATTCACCCCTCCCCCGATAACCCACACACACATACACACACACTATTGATGCAATAAAGGGACAATTTGCATTTCATTAAGAAACAATGAACGCCGAATGACGACACTGGCCGCGTCCCTATCACCTCCAAATTGATTGGCGGTGCGTTTTGAATTCATCTGTCTCTCTCTATCGCTCTGTCTCTCCTGTCTCTCTGGGGCTCGAGGATTCTACCAGCACCCAGGTGCCAATCTCTGAATTTTAATCAGCATATGTTCCATTCCACTCAATGGATTGAATCAATATTTTATCTAATTTTAAAACCGCATGCGGTGACTGGAATCGGTTAGAGCGCAGGCTTCTCGCGCGGAATGCTCGGGAGTTTGAAACTCAGCCGAGTCAAACCAATGACTTACCAAATTTATATTTGTCACTACCTGGCCTGGTGCTCAGTATTATTATGATACGGCAAGGACTGGTGAGCTTAGTATCAGGATAATGTGACTCAGTGGGAAATCAGGTCATGGTGCTGGCAGCTTGGTCTCCCGGTGAGGCAGCACTATGATTTGTTTGTTTGCTTGTTTGTTTATTTGTTTAACAACCCCTCCTGCACAAAAAGTAACCATTGGCTATTAGGGTTTGCAGCACTAAACTCGCCATAAGTGAGCACTGTCACAAGTCAAAACCCATCCGGATTTGACGTTAGATGTTGTCCGGATGTAAAACCTCAACAAACAATGTAATTATGATGATAATAATAATAATAATAATAATAATAATAATAATAATAATAATAATAGTTTTCTTTAATACAAATAATAAATTTAATTACAATAATAATTTTAATAAAAATAATAATTTTAATAAAAATAATAATTTTAATGATAATGATTTTAATAATAATAATAAAAGGAGGGGGGAAACGCGGAAACTATTGAGCTTGGTTTGGAGATGAAAAGGTTTGTGGTGGTATCAGTGAATGCCTGCTAGCCGGTGCTGTGGACGTTGACAGTAGAACAAAGCGAGTCGCCCTATCTGCGTTGGTGCTCGATAAGGCCACGTGGCAGCCTTTATTGTTTTATTTCCCGCCCTTTTGATCTGCACAGACCCTTCACCGCCAATTGGACGCGCCCGACCTGTTGTATTGTCTCCCGTCACTAAATGTCGCCACGGTAGCGCCGTGACGACATTTATGATTTAGTGCCCGGAAAGTTTGTGCGCGTGTTATTTTGAAGCCCAGCGCTGCATTTTCAGTGGAAATATATTCAATTAAATGCGAATTTGATTGGCACTATGGCAGCAGACGACATTTATTGAGAGCAGACGACAAATTTCGGCCGGTGGTAGGGTTGCTTGCTTGCTTTGGTCACGGGCTCGGGGCGCATGTCCGTGCGCCGGAAATACTCACTTTATGACGGGCGGCTTGCTGTAAAGCAGATCCGTCTACTGGGGGCTGTGTTTTAGAGTCGATATAAGACATGCGGCGGGTGTCTGTGTGTCTGTCTGTGTGTCTGTGTGTCTGTGTGTGGTTGTCTGTCTGTGTGTCTACTGGGACCTGTGTGACGGGCAGGCTCCGGTCAGGTGTGAGGAGGACCTGTGGGGGGGGGGGGGGGGGGGGGGGGGGGGGGGGGGTGGGGGGGGGGGGGGGGGGGGGGGGGGGGGGGGGGGGTGGGGGGGGGTGGGGGGGGGGGGGGGGGGGGGGGGGGGGGGGGGGGGGTGCACATGGCAGTGAGACTCAAAAAGTGTGCTTTGATGTTGACCTATGCGGAGGAATCCCAGGTGAGAAAAGTCAATCAGTGCGTGGGGGGCTGTGATGTTTGTTGAGGGGGGTGGGGTGGAGTGTGGAGGGGGAGGGGGTGGTATTTACCGTATTGTGAACTTGGTTCCCCCGGGGAGGGTGGCGGGAGGACTCCAGGGGACTAGCGGGAGAAGAAAGGGCTGTCATTGTATTCCACCAGTGCGGTGGGTGTGGGGTTGGAGGGTTGTGTTAGGGGGCAATGTTGGGGTGATCTTTATTTGATGATTTTAGTAAAATGAAATCTTAGTAATCTCTCAACTTGTCCACTTTCTGTTCATTTGTAGATTTAGTAAGAATCTTAGTAATATGTAACCTTGTCCCCTTTAAAACTTTATACGGGCATAATTATATGCTCCTATATACCATTTTTGTGTGTAAATATTGAACCATGTTGGGTGCTCATACATATACACAGCACATTAAACCACAACGAGTGCTCATACACACAACACATTGAACCATGATGGGTGCTCATACATACACACAGCACATTAAACCACAATGAGTGCTCAAACACACAACACATTGAACCATGTTGAGTGCTCATCCATACACACAACACGTTGAACCATGTTGTGTGCTCCTTCCCCCTCCTGCACGCAGCGCCCCCTACACGCAACACGGCGAACTGCGTGCATGCACGGCCTGTCCGGTTCTTATCCACCACACACATCTGTATTTATTGCGCAACCTAAATGTTGTCGTTATCAGTAATTATCACCTTCCTGTTTTTGAGGGTTTTTTTCGCTGCTGGTTGCTTATCTATGGTTTTCCTGACTTTCCTTACACGCGTGTATTATCTTTCACCGACTGCGTTATCTCAAAAGGTGCAAGTTCGGTCGCACGTCGGTTTCGATATTAAATAACAGTTTTTGTTTTTAAATGTCGCTGTTGGCTACACTTGAAAAGAGATGAAACTCACTACCCCCTCTACCCCTACACACACATACACACATGTGCGCACACTTTATTGCCCCTCCACCTTTCTCTTCCTCTTCCCCCTCCTTATCCGCATCCGCATCTGCTTCCGCCCCCCCCCCCCTGCCCCCTCCGGACCAGACAGGACCACCAAATGAGTTACCCTGGTCGAGTCAAACCAATGACTTAAACATTGATCATTCATAACACAACAATCGATGACAATGGACCAACATTAAGTAACTTTAGGATAAGACTGGATACAATATGTACTTAAGAATCAGCAACTTTTTGATGATTGTTAATTTACTAGAGAAAACACATTGAAGCTGCTAACCGAGGAGATCCCCCCGCCACTCTGCCCTCCCCTCCCCTTCCCCCTCTCCTTCCCCCTCTCATTCCCCGTCTCCTTCTCCCTCCCCTTCTCCCTCCCCCTCCCCTCCCTTTCCTTCTCTCCCCCCCCCCTCCCACTTCCCCACCCCCTACCCCTCCCAATTCTTCTCTGCCCCCCCCTTATTCCCCCTACATACTCATTATTAAACGTGCTCGCTGCAAACCCTAATGAAGGGTGTATTTAATAGAAGGCAGCTGTGTTGCGCCGCCGTCTCCCACGCTCTGTTCCGTGTGAATCTCCGCCTGTGCGACCCACGCTCGGCAGCCGTCAGGTGGCGTTTTAAAATGCTGTCCGCGAGAGAAGACAATTCGTTCATTTTGTAGCGCGCTCATTGCGGTCGTCGTTCCGGTTGTTTATCAGCCCCTCTCAGCTACCCCCTCTCCCCTCTCCCCTCTCCCCTCCCTCTCCCCTCTCCCTCCTCCCCTCTCCCCTCTCCCCTCTCCCCTCTCACCTCCCCCCTCTCTCCTCTCCCCTCTCCCCTTTCCCCTCCCCCCTCTCACCTCCCTCTCTCCTCTCTCCCCTCGCCCTCTCCCCTCCCCCCTCTCCTCTCCCTCTCCCTCTCCCTCCCATACCCCCCCACCCCCCGCGGCAGGCCGCCCGCACATAGCTATGTGATAACAATTAAACAGCGCCGGGTTGGTTCTTTGAGCGGCAGCCCGGCGCCCAGCTCCAACAACACGACTTTGCACTTGGTCATTAAGCTGATTACAAGCATTATTTTCCAACTATTGAATGGATCAGAACTACTGCTATTTGGTTACTTTAACATTGAAACAATTTTTTTTGTAAAGTTGGATAGTCCGATGGTTTTGAGTTTCTGTCATTTTCTGAGATCAAAATTGTAAGTTTACCATTATAATCTGCCTCATATATTCGGTTGATCATTATAATCTGCCTCATATATTAGGTTGATCATTATAATCTGCCTCATATATTAGGTTGATCGTTATATTCTGCCTCATATATTAGGTTGATCATTATAACCTGCCTCATATATTAGGTTGATTGTTATAACCTGCCTCATATATTAGGTTGATCGTTATAACCTGCCTCATATATTAGGTTGATCATTATAATCTGCCTCATAGATTAGGTGGGTTGTTATAATCTGCCTCATAGATTAGGTTGATCGTTATAATCTGCCTCATATATTAGGTTGATTGTTATAATCTGCTGCATAGATTATGTTGATTGTTATAATCTGCCTCATATATTAGGTTGATTGTTATAACCTGCCTCATATATTAGTTTGGTCGTTATAATCTGCCCTACTTTAGTTTGAAGTGTACTTGACTTTAAAATGACTAACTTAGGAGATATTTGAAGTGTAAACATACCAAATTAATTTTGGCATGATTGTCAAAACTATGATTCCATAGGTTTCAGCAGTAACAGGTTCTATTGAATTGACTCAGTGTTCCCTTCTATGCAGCAACACATACTTAATAAGTGCACCTGTATCTAAGTTGGAAATGTAGGTTCAAATCTAGGAGAGTGTTTTTGATTTGACAAAGGTGATGCTTTTCTCAGACTATACCGCTTTAAAGTAAGCACGCGTTCACAATGTCAGACATTCATGATTAAATGGCCTTTTGTGATTAAGATGAAAATGTTTTGTTTTAAACACCTAGTTGTTAATGTTGTATACATACCCGATGTCCATGGGGTGGGAGAAGTAGTGGTTGGGGGCGGAGAGGAGGGGGGGGGGGGAAGGGGTTGCGTGCCACACAGGTAGGCGTCATTTAGTTTCTGTGTAACAGGGTGGGTGTCGCCACCTGGGAGACTGGCGGGGAACTAGAGGATTGCGCGGCCCGGAGAACATTGTAAGGACGTGCTAGCAGAATCGGTAAGAGTGCAGGCGCACTGTGCGGAAGGTCGGGAGTTCGAATACCGGCCGAGTCATAACAATGACTTATAGCATTGATACTTGTCATTACCTGTCTAAGAGTAGACAAGCTGCACCCCACCTATGACATACACAAAAGAACCAAAGTGAGATTACTAGAAAATAGGAGAATAATTCACTTGAAAACATTAGCATATAGCTATAGTCAAAACAATAAACTCCTAACAAAACCACAAAGGGCTACTAGAGCAAATAATGCACCACTACTAAAGCAGACCAGAAGTCAAATAAAAGCTCATGAGAAGCACGCTGGAAATGGTTGCCACGGTGTGGATTGCCCAAATGGTAAAGGAACGACAAATTCCTGACCTTAAAACTTACAAAAAATATCTGTGCAAAATAAGACTAGGAAACCCCCACTAAGCTGCACTGCAAAGGGGCATGTGATATGTCACAGCCCACCAGCAGGACGACGCCCAATGGAAGGTAACCATGCATGTCAAAAGTAGCCAGATAACACACCACACAGCTACATACAAGCCTATGATATGTAAATAGGAGTAGGCTAGTCTAGTAATAAGAGTAGAACAAAATAAAATACATATATGCCAAGAAAATCCAAAAAGACTAACATAGGCTACTAACCATACCAACCAACTATCTATCTGCTACTGAAATGCAGGCAATCAAATTACTTATCAGCAGCTACTGTATGGTAAGATACCACCAACACTACAACTGGCCAGCATTGAAAACAAGCCTGGGTACCCGGGCTTATATGCTATGGATAGTATAAATACAGCCTCAATAAAAATATTAAAAAAATTACCTAGCCGGGCGTTCGGTATTAATGCTGACCCGCCCATGGGGGCGGCTAATGACTAACACGTGTATACACATAAACAATACTCGTAGCCTACTCATAGAGGTGGAAAATGACTTCCCCAAAATCCAGCAACCGGGAACGGAAACATACGTATGGGGGCCGCCATTTGTATACTCGCGTTGAATCGTGTAACGACAGCGATTGGTTAATAATATACTCGTGCTGCTATATAAATAAATAAATCATTTTTTGAGCGTTTTGTGGGGGTCTGTCCTAAACATTGCTTATTCCTATTAACTAAATTAAGCCGTGTTCACACGGGCGATGTAAATCGATTCGTAGAAAGCGACTTGTATAGTTCGCCTCACATTTCTCGTGTGAACGGACGTCTGAGGCGGATTAGGGCTGAATCGACTCACGTGATGCGCATACTGTAAACCACCTCACGAGGTAGTTTACGTGAGGCGATTTCTGTGAATCGATTTATTTTGTCCGTGTGGACACACTGAGGCGGATTAAGCACCCCACACGCATGCGCAGTCGAGACCTTAGTTTGTTGACTTTCCGGTCGATCAAAAGCGCATATTATATAATTTAATTAATGAAACCGCTATCTATGCACAGATATTTTTTTCATCATTTATTTTTAGGGTTTCACTGCCCAGCAGAAGTTTTGACTGTTCCAAACCAATACGATTCATTAAATACATATCTAGGTCGAATCCACTCTCTCGTGGTGGCGCTGGTCACACTGGACTTGCTCATGCGCAGATATCGACTTCCGGCCCAAGTAGTGCTCGTGTGAACGGGCGGATAATTCGACTCACCTGATTCGATTTGTCTGATTCGCCTCACATTTTGCCCGTGTGAACACGGCTTAAGATATGGCAAGGACTGGTTAGCTCAGTATCAGGATAGTGTGAGTGAGTGGTTATGTTGCCAACTGCCTGGTATCCCTGTGCGGCAGCATTATGAAGTCGCCATGAATGCGCCCTGTCACAAGTCAGTCAGTACCCATCCTGCTATGACCTTATATGTTGCTAGGATGTAAAGCCCCCAACAAACAAGCATTTGAGAGGAGCGCATGGAGTCATGGACACACGCGCATATATTATATACACACACACATATACACACGCACACACAACCCACATGCACACACAACACACACAACACAACACACACATCCGACACACACCCGACACACACACACACAACACACACACAAGGAAAGAAAACACCTCGAAGAAATAACATCAGAGTAACGATTCTTGTCGCTGCTCGGGTCGCGCATTGTCCAAAAGGGTCTACCTGTGGTGTGGGTGTGGGTGTGGGTGTGGTTGGTGGTGTGTGAGCATGGTGGGTGTGGGTGTAGTGAGAGGGGTGTGTCAGTTGTGCAGTGCAATGTTAAAGGAGCAGCTCAGTGAGCAGCTCAGTGATATGCCTGGCCCCATCAACACCCCCCCCCCCACCCAACCCAACCCCACCCCTTCCCACACACACACATACACCCACCCACGTTTCAACTGATGCACACAGGCTTATCTCAATACATACATTCCTGCGCAACTATCTGGTAGAAACGCCCTTTGTTTTTCTCTC
>CM059188.1:32346830-32364137 GCA_030323885.1 Branchipolynoe longqiensis
ATAAACTGTTTCTAGAATAAAGACTGATATAAATAATTACATTGGGAGGATTGCAGACACGTGAAAGTAGCACGTGTGCCATTGATTTATCATAAACTGTTTCTAGAATAAAGACTGATATAAATAATTACATTGGGAGGATTGCAGACAAGTGAAAGTAGCATGTGTGTGCCATTGATTTATCATAAACTGTTTCTAGAATAAAGACTGATATAAATAATTGCATCAGAAGGGATTGTAGACACGTGAAAGTAGCATGTGTGTGCCATTCATTTATGATAACCTATTTCTAGAATAAAGACTGATATAAATAATTACATTGGGAGGATTGCAGACACGTGAAAGTAGCATGTGTGTGCCATTCATTTATGATAACCTATTTCTAGAAAAAAGACATAAATAATTACATTGGGAGGATTGCAGACAAGTGAAAGTAGCATGTGTGTGCCATTCATTTATCATAACCTGTTTCTAGAATAAAGACTGATATAAATAATTGCATCAGAAGGGATTGTAGACACGTGAAAGTAGCACGTGTGTGCCATTCATTTATGATAACCTATTTCTAGAATAAAGACTGATATAAATAATTACATTGGGAGGATTGCAGACACGTGAAAGTAGCACGTGTGTGCCATTCATTTATGATAACCTGTTTCTAGAATAAAGACTGATATAAATAATTACATTGGGAGGATTACAGACAAGTGAAAGTAACATGTGTGTGACATTCATTTATCATAACCCGTTTCTAGACTAAAGACTGATATATGTAATCATATCGGGAGGAATGCAGACATGTGAAAGTGGCACATGTGTGCCATTCATTTATCATAACCTGTTTCTAGAATAAAGACTGATATAAGTAATTGCATCGGGAGGATTGCAGACATGTGAAAGTAGCACGTGTGTGCCATTCATTTATGATAACCTATTTCTAGAATAAAGACTGATATAAATAATTACATTGGGAGGATTGCAGACACGTGAAAGTAGCACGTGTGTGCCATTCATTTATGATAACCTATTTCTAGAATAAAGACTGATATAAATAATTACATTGGGAGGATTGCAGGCATGTGAAAGTAGCACGCATGCCATTCATTTATCATAACCCATTTGAATTTCTAGAATAATTCATTTATCATAACCCGTTTCTAGAATAAAGACTGATATAAATAATTGAAGAGGAAACTAACCTTATACTGAGTAATGAGTGATCTAAATTAATGCACTGGTTGATACATGCGATGAGCACCTTTCCAAATAACGATGTCAACATGTGATGAGCAACACCGACACGCTGCGTTATGAGTAACCTCTAATTCCACGAGTAATGACCTTGAACTCAATGAACAGAGTGAGTGACCCCAAAAAACATGTTCCATAAGATACCTCTGATTCTGACATCGGGTTTCCTCTGACGGTGATGGAAAGAACTCTTGATCCTGTTATTACTGACCCCTGGCTGACCTCTGCGTGACCTCCCACTGACCTGATTATGTCGTTGGCGCGGCTGGAGAAGGACTCTGCCGAGCTGCTCACGCGCTCTCCTGACATCTCGAAGCTGCTCGAGACCGGGCTGTGCTTGGCGAGACAGTTCAGGATGATGGCGACCAGCTGCATCAGAGAGCTGGCCAGCGGGTCAAAGGGCAAGGTCAGGGAGGGAGAGGTCACCGCGCTGCCCCCTGGCGACGCCTGCCCAAAATTGTCCGGGATCAGAATCTGTAGGAAAGAGGATTTTGTGGTTAAAGAGAAATCTGAGTGATTTTTTTTCTTTTCTTTTCTTTTTTAAATCACGATGAACAAAGACAGTTCACGTTGAGCCCAGATTCAGCACGTCTTGGTCAGTATTGGCAACTCTCTCTTTTGTCGTCGTTTTGAAGATTAAAAAGAAACGGAAACTTTTCGTCCATAAACTGAGGATTTATAGACCTATTTATAGACCGATTCTTCAATCCGAGTCTTCTGCACTTACACTAAGAACGATCTACCACAAAATAGAGACTGTTTTAATTTTCAAATTCCCAGTTATAATAATTTCATCAGCTTTCTCTTCTCTTTCTTTCTCCCTCTTTCACGCTCTTTCTCTCTCTTTCTCTTCATAAAACATAAAATTGTATTTCTATGAACAGACAATTTCTCGGTGTCAGGGCATTCGCCAGTGGCGCTCTCTGGTGTGCTACTCACGGTGAGCTGGTGGACCAGAAGGTCGACAAGTGAGCCGATCTTGTTGCTGAAGAGCATGTAGTAGCAGTTGTCATAGCAACCTTTGCAGGCCAGGCGGAACACATTACATGTGTGGCACAGCGACCTGCAACACACCAAGGTCAACGGTCTGTAATACAAACCCACACCCAAAACACAACAACCACAACCACGAAAAGTAAAGCGTGTTTTATTTAACGACGCCTCTAGTGCACATTGATTTTTATCATCGGCTATTGGACGTCAAACTCTCACTCCGGCGACCTTATTTCATTCATCACAAGACACATACACACAACCCTCATTAAACTACTAGCCTCACTCCAATCCTCACCCACCCACCACCCATACACACACCCTATACGAGCACCCCCCCCCCCAACCACATACACACAGACACCAACACACTCCCTGATCACTCCCACCTCTCCCATCGCCTCATTGCACCCGCTCACAGCGCGGCCTACTTACACATCACACAGGTGAGTCCCCACCCCCCCCCCCCTCCCCCCCTCCCACCTCTGAGCTGCTCCCCAGTGTACATTAGCCCGCGCTGCTCGACTGCCACCTGGGACCGCCACTAGGGGACGCTGCCGCCGCCGTCGCCGCGTTGCACCAGGGGGCGCCACCCACCACAACTACAATAAAACCTCTCTAAACGACCACCTCCACAGATCGAACACTCCCTTATATCGATCGCTTTATTTGACTCCCAAACGATCGCCCATACAATACCATTGGAACAATACAAAAAAAAAACTCCCTAAATGGACCACCTCCCTAAATGGACCATTTAAAGTCGGTCCCATGGTCGGTCGATTTAAAGAGGTTTTAGTATAACAGACAAGGGGGCGCCACCCATACTTCCCACCGCCTCTCTATAACTCATCTCTCAGTTTAAAACGCTTTTGAGATTCCCTTCAAACGCTTTACTAAGCGCAGTGCATTTTGAAAGATGTTTAAGAAGTGGCATCAAAGTGCCACACTTGTTGTCTATGTGTTTCTGCAACGTGCTTTCATCCATTTTCAAAGTGGGCGGCAGTATGCTGGATTTGGACGGCTGCCAGTGGCGGTGGATCACATGATCCCAACACTGCCTCGTTTTCAAGATGGGCCATTCTGTGCGCGCATTATAACCGCCCACTGAAGGACGCTGGTTTAATATTGTAGTTCCGTTAGAATTTTCACAGTGGATCTTATTTACAACTAAATCTTTTTTTTAAATCATCAGACGATCTCAGAAAGGCTACAATGAAGATCATTTCACGCAAACGTATGCCTTAAGTTAGGTTTTTGTGTTTTTTTGTGTTTTTTGTTGTTGTTGTTCAAAGCACAAAAAAAGCTCGGAACTGTCTTGGTTAACAATTTGACTAATTTTATTGCTAATGTTGTTAATGTTGTTAATATTGTTAAAGTTACATAGTCCGGTGGTTTTGAGCTTCTGTCGTTTTTCTGAGATAAATATATTAAACTAATTGTTATAATCTACCTCACTTTAGTTTCAAGTACTGTCTATTTTAAATGGCTAAGCTTTGAAATATTTGAAGTGCAAACATGCTAAATTAGTTTTGGCAGGCGTGTCAAGACTCTGACACCATCGATCGGTTTTATGATGAACTGGTTCTATTAAATTGCCTCATATATATTTAGCAACTGCTTAATACATGCATCAGTATCTAAGTTAGATATGAAGAATCAATTCTAGATAATTGTTTTGGTTTTGAAACGTTGGTGCTTCATCGGACAATGCAGCTTTAACATTGTTAATATTGTTAATATTGTTAACATGGCTAATATTGTTAATATGGTTAATACGACTCATATGAATAACATGATAAACATTATTAAATATATTAATGTTGTTAATATTATTATATTATAAATATCATTAGTACTTTATTAATAATATTAATAATATTTTCATTATACCGATAGTTCGGGGACCACCCACCACGCAGTGCCACAGTACAAACATGCCCCCCACACCAATCCCCCCCCCTCCCCCGCCACCCACCTGCCCTCCCCTGGAGGCGATCGCGTCGAACAGTCACATGACCAAACCTGACGGGGCGCACGGCATACGTCCGTCTCACTTGTGACGTCACGCCCGAGTGCGCGTCCCACTCGTGTTGCCGGCAAGTTTTCCATATTTCGCCGTCGCCTGCCTCACGTTGGCTTTCACGCTCGGCTGCGCCCCAGCTACTTTTTGCAAACAAGTCGACGGATTGGAACTACCGTTGCCATTCAGTTCCTATTTTTCATGAGAGCGTGGACCCCGTGGAAAGTTGACAGTTCGGTTGCCGGTCGAGACAAACCAATGACTTATAAAAAATGTACACTCGTTGCTTCGTAGCCAGGCGCTCGGCATTAATAGGATAGTGCAAGGACTGCTTTGCTCAGTGGCGGGATAATATGACTGAGTGGGATATCAGGTCATGGTACTGGTGCTGTGGTCTCCCAGTGGGGCAGCACTATAAAGTGACCATGAGTGTGCACTGTCACAAGTTGGTACCTGTCCTGATATGACCATATATGTTGCCAGGACATAAAACTCCAACAACCAAGCAACTTTCAGTTCCAATTTCTCATGATTGAAAAGATGTCTGGAGAATAATAGCACAACACTTTATTCTTAATGCACAGTGCACATGGTTTGACCCGGACAATGATATCGTGGGATACATCCAATGAGGTTATAGGGCACAGGTGGGTCTTTTGGGGGAGATTGTTTTTTTTGGTCACATTAGTTGATTAAGCAGGGGAAATTTCAATAGTGGAAATTGGTCTTCCTCATTCCACTGCTCCTTGCCCTATCCTACTAATGCCGAGCGCTTGGCTATGAAGCGACAAGTATCAATTTTGAAGTCATTAAATGTTGGTGACTGTTTCAGTGGAAGTGGTCGGCGGGCCGCTACAGCCAGGTGGCAGGAGACAACAAGTGGGGGTAAGTGGGTTTGTGAGTACTTCCGGTTGGTCTGCATTGGCTTAGTTTCAGATAGACCAGTCGGGTGTAAAAAGTTGCCACTGCTGCTGATACGGGTAGCACTCCAGACGTGAAGAGATTTATAATTCAAGTGGATGGCGGAAGGAAGCTACAGCGTTACTAGCGGGGGAGGGGAGGACGGGGGGGGGATGGGAGGAGGGGGTGGGAGGTGGAAGGAGGATGGGGAGGGGGAGGGGAGGTGGGAGGTGGGAGCGGGAAGGGATCGGCAGGGAAGCGGACGGGGAGGGAGGGGAGGAGGGATGGGGAAGGAGGGAGGGATGGGGAGGGATGGGGAGGGGAGGGGAGGGGGAGGGGAGAGGGAGGGGAGCAGAAGGGGAGTGGGAGGGGAGGGGGAGGGGAGGGGAGGGAGAGAGGAAGGAGGGGGGGAGGGGAGGGAGGGAGGGAGGAGAGGGGGGAGGAGGGGAGGGAGGGGGGAATGGGAGGGAGGGGGGAGGGGGAAGGGAGGTGGACGGGAGGGGGGGAAGGGGGAGAGGAGGGTGGAGGAGGAGAGATGAGATGAGGCTGGGATGGAGGGGAGGAGAGAGATGGGGAAGGAGGATGGGAGGGGAGGGGAGAAATGAGGAAGCAGAGAGAGAGAGAGAGAGACAGAGAGAGAGAGACAGAGAGAGAGAGGGAGAACTAGGGAGGGAAAGGAGGGAAGGAACATAGGGGAGGAAGAAGGTGGAGGGAGGGAAGAAAGGAGGAACGGAGGGAAGGGGGGAAGAAAGGAAAGAAGGGGGAGGGGAGGGAAAGGGAATGGAAAGGTGGGAAGGGGAGTGGAGGGTATGTCAGGGAAGGGAAGGGAGGGGAGGGGAGAGGAGAGAAGGGAGGGGAGGGACATAATATGAATATCATGTTTGTATAGGCAAGATCCTGTACTTATATTTTCATAGCTGAAAGGGTATTGTGCAAAGCACTAATAGTAGATTTACACCGGAGAGGGTACTCGCGAATGGGTCAAGCATCTCTTTCTCTTACTTTCACTCTCACAACCACACACATGTCCACATGGGTGATCTGACTAACTAAACCCCTCAAGTTAAATAAGCTAAATTGCTGGCTGAAAGTTGCTCCAAAATATTCATGAAAATTGTCAACTTCGATATTTGGACAACGAGTTTTTTTTGAACCAAGAAAGAGTTCGGATATCTCCCACTTCACCCACCTCACTCACCAGCTCCACACACCCACACCCACAGACACCCTCCCGAACCACAACCGCACACATGCACCCGTCCTTCCTCGATCCACACACACACACACACACCAACACACACACACTCCTTGTCCACAAGCACCTATCTACACCCACACCCTGTCCACCACCCCCACCCCCACACAAACACACCCGCCCTGCCCCACCAACACCCACCTCCACACATACACACGCACACTGTCTATGAACACCTGTACACTCACCCATCTACCCAGACGCCCTGTCCACACCAGCAACCGCCCCCCCCCCCCACACACACACTCGCCTTGTCCATAAACACCTATCTACACACACAAATATACCCACACCCTGTCCCACCTGCACCCACCACCACACATACACACACACCCTGTCCACAAACACCCATCTACACCCAACCATCCACACACACACATGCCCGGTCCCACAAGCACCCACCCCTACACATACACACACACCCTGTCCACAAACACCCATCTACACCCACCTACCTACACACACGCCGTCCCACCAGCCCCCACCCCTACATATACACACACGCCTTGTCCACAAACACCCATCTACACCCACCCACCTACACACACCCATATACATACACACACACACTGTCCCACCTGCACCCACCACAACACATACACACACGCCCTGTCTATAAACACCCATCTACCCCCAACCATCTACACACACATCTACACACATGCCCTGTCCCACCTGCACCCACCCCTACACATACACACACGCTCTGTCCACAAACACCCATCTACACCCACCTACCTACACACACGCCCTGTCCCAACAGCACCCACCCCTACACATACACACACGCGCTGTCCACAAACACCCATCTACACCCACCTACCTACACACACACCCTGTGCCACCTGCACTCCCACCACATACACATACGCCATGTCCACAGACACCCATCTATACCCACCTACCTACACACACACCCCGTCCCACCTGCACCCACCCCTACACATACACACACGCCCTGTCCACAAACACCCATCTACACCCACCCACCTACACACACCCATCTACACACATGCCTTGTCCCACCTGCACCCACCCCTACACATACCCACACACCCTGTCCACAAACACCCATCCACACCCACCTACACACACGCCCTGCCCACATTAGCACCCCCCCCCCACGCCCTCCCCCCCCACTCCCCACATACGCCCTGTACATAAGCACCCATCTCCACCCACCCGTCTACACACACACGCCCTGCCCCACTACCATCCACCTCCACACATACACACAGACACCCTCTCCACAAACACCCATCTCCACCCACCCATCCACACACACGCCCCGCCCCACCCCCACGCTCCATATTTGAGAGGACCTGCCGCCATCTGATCCCTCGGGATGACTCAGGACCGTGCGAGGCGGGGACGACGAGGGCTCGGATCAAAGTCGGACATAAATTAGCCACGTATTAGCATTAAACTTGGATGAGGGCGTCGGATTAGGCCCCAGACCCCCCCCCCCCACACCCCCACCCCCCCCGACACGCAGCGCCCGACACTCTAAAGTCACGTGGTCCCCTTTCTGACACTGCATCACCGGCCTAGGAAAAATACCCACATGGCGGTCATGAATTTTTACTTATATTCCAATAACTCCTACACACCCACCCTCACACACACACCCATCCACCCAGGCATACTCACGTCCTCAATATAAACAAACCAACAAAGAGCTTCCTCATAGTTTCAAAATGTGTGTGCATTCTGTGTCCATATAACCAAACCCCATAACTGTCTGCATTGTTAATATGTGGGTGGGAGGGGCAATATAGAGTGAATGAGTGGGTGAGTGGGTGAGTGAGTGAGTGTGTGAGTGGGTTGATGAATGACTTGGTGAGTGAGTTGGTGAGTGAGCGAGTGGGTGAGTGAGTGGGTGGGTGAGTGAGTTGGTGAGTGAGTTGTGAGTTGGTGGGTGAGTGGGTGGGTGAGTGGGTGGGTGAGTGAGTGAGTGAGTGAGTGAGTGAGTGAGTGAGTGAGTGAGTGAGTGGACGAGGTTTTATGTCTTAGAAACATTGGGGGGTCATACCAGGACAAGTACATACCGAGCGACTAGTGATAATGTACACTCCTAGTGGCTTTATAGTGCTTACCCATAGCATGATGCAATATCCCACTCAGTCACACTGTCCTGACAACGAGCCACATAGTACTTGCCCTTATCCTAGTAATGCATAGTGCTGAGCTAGATCACCTGTAAATTTGACTCGGCCGGGGATCGAACCCACCTCCTTGTACCTGGGAATCGGGCACTACAACTAGGATCGTCTAGTTCTGCGTTGCTAAATTACATCATCCGATGGTTTTGAGTTCCTGAATATTTTTCAGAAAAATATTCGGTTGATCGTCATAATCTACCCACTTTAGATTCAAGGGCTATATATTAAAGGGCTAACTTTGAAGATATTTGAAGTGAAAATAGGCCAAATTAATTTAGGCATGCACATCAAAATGGTGGACAACATAGGATTCAGCAGTGACAGGTTATATTAAATTGACTTATTGTTCCTTTTATCCAGCAATAAATGCCTAATGGGTGAACTAGGATCTAAATTGGATACAGGCATGTGATTTGGTGCAGGAATAAAAACCTGAAATTTTGCTTAGGTTATCATGCGGACACACAGCATCCCACTCAGTCACGAGAGAGATGCAAATAGCGTATTTCAGAAGTGTTTCGACGGCCAGAAAAAAAACGGATTTGTTAAAAAAAACGGAATTAAAATAAACAGAATTTAACCAACAAAACAGAATTTTTAAAACCCCGGAATTCCGGTTTCGGCGGCCAGAAATAAACCGGAACTCAGGTTAAAACCGGAGAAATCACATGCCTGTGGATATATAAAATCAAATCTAAATAAATGTTTGGGATTGGAAAAATTGTTACTTTCACCTGACTGTGCAGCTTTAATAATGCCCCTTCCCGCTTCCATCATTATTCCATTATTCCAACACCCCATGAAACACACAAACACACGCACACACACACGCGCACACACACAAAATCACACACACACAAAATCACACACACAAAATCACACACACACAAAATCACACACACAAAATCACACACAAAATCACACACACACAAAATCACACACACAAAATCACACACACACAAAATCACACACACACAAAATCACACACACACAAAATCACACACACACAAACACACACACACTGCGCGGTCAGTGTCTCCTTTCTTTACAAACCCTGCAGCATAAATACGGATATTCCGAGTTTCGCTGGTCCCTCAGGAAGGACTGAAGCTGCGACTCAGCATGTCGGGGTCGCAGCTACAGCTTACTTGGTGGAAGGTGGGAGGGGGGGGGGGTGAATACACATACATCATGACACACAAAGCAGTATCTTATCTCATGTAAAATATTTGTTAGGACAATTTAATTATAATCTCCACCAAAAATAAATGCATGCCAAGAAGCCTACCAGGTTTGGTCATTGGGATGCACATTGTCATAGGTGCAAAGTGAGCTTAAACTTGCATAGTCCGATGGTTTTGAATGTCTGTATTTTTTCTGAGATAAATATATTAGATCGATTACTAGTATCTACTTTACATTAGTTGAAAGTTACTTTTATTTTAAATGGTAAACTTTTGAGATATTTTGAGTGCAAATATGGAAAATTAGTTTTGGCAAAGCTTGCCAAAACTCTGACACCATAGACTTTTGCAGTAGCAGGTTCTGTTAAATTGACTCAGTATTGCCTTCTACGCAGAAACAAATGCTTAATAAGTGCATCAGTATCTAAGTTAGATATGTCAAATCAAATCTAGATAATTGTTTTGGTTTTGAAAATTTGATATTTCATCGGACTATGCAGCTTTAAAGAATAGGGCCTATATCGAAAGATAGGGCTCGGCAGAGCACCAACCGAAACTTCCGCCACGTAAGCTGAAGCTGTGATCCGGCGTGCTGGGTTGCAGCTCCCGTCCTTCCTGAGGGACCAGCGGAACTCGGAATACCCGTATTGGCGCCCAGGAACCAGTCCGACAGTACATCAGTGTTGTTACACATGGCCACCAGGGTAATTATTTCTTTCATGCTCCAAGCTTTATTGCTCGTTCAAATCATTAATTAATGCCCCCATCCATACCCACACAGGCGCCCCTCGTGGCACAGTGCTCCCCCCCCCCCCACCCCACCCCCCAGCCCCGCCGGGCCAGGAGGGTGGCCCTCACAAGAGTGGGACCACGTCTGCGTTACTTAACAATATAACCTTCCATTTGTGTACTTCTGATAACCAATCAAGTGCTGGTTGGATATCAATGAATCAATGGCAAATACGTCAGACCTGCTAACATTTCACTGATAAGCAATCAAGTGCTGGTTGGATATCAATGAATCAATGGCAAACACGGCAGACCTGCTGACATTTCACTGATAACCAATCAAGTGCTGGTTGGATATCAATGAATCAATGGCCAATACGTCAGACCTGCTGACATTTCACTGAAAACCAATCAAGTGCTGGTTGGATATCAATGAATCAATGGCAAATACGTCAGACCTGGTGACATTTCACTGATAACCAATCAAGTGCTGGTTGGATATCAATGAATCAATGGCAACTACGTCAGACCTGCTGGCATTTCATTTTAAGAAAAAGAGAATAGATTGCCTGGAAATCGAAATAGTCCATATCACGTACCTTTAGCAGTCGTTAGTTAATTTTAAATTGTCTTCATGGGGAGGGAGCGAGGGAGGAGGGAGGGGGGGAGGGGAGGGAGTGGGTGGAGAGAAGGAGGGAGGGAGGGAGGGAGGGAGGGAGGGAGGGAGGGAGGGAGTGAGGAGGGATGAGGGAGGGAGGGAGGAGGGAGGGAGGGAGGATGGAGGAGAAGGGAATAAGGGAGGGAATGAATGAGGGAGAGAGGGAGGGAGGGGG
Organism: Branchipolynoe longqiensis; assembly: GCA_030323885.1. NCBI lineage: Eukaryota > Metazoa > Annelida > Polychaeta > Phyllodocida > Polynoidae > Branchipolynoe > Branchipolynoe longqiensis. The sequence continues at coordinate 32,358,161 of CM059188.1, forward strand.
GGGGGGGGGGGAGAGAACGCCGATTCAACCTGTGTACAATGTTACCTCTATAATATGTTATTTCACTTGGACTATATATATATACATGTATATATTCACGCGCCGATTTTTTTTAAGCTGCATAGTCCGATGAAAATATCAAATTTTCAAAACCAAAACAATTATCTAGATTTGATTCTACATATCTAACTTTGATACTGGTGCTCCTATTAAGCATGTCCCACCACATTGAAGGGAATACTGAGACAATCTACGAGAACCTATGACTGCAGAAGCCTATTGTGTCCGAATTTTGGCGTGCTTGCCAAAATTTATTTTGTGTGGTTGTACTTCAAATATCTCCAAAGTTAGCCATTTAAAATTTTAAAAATACTTCAAACTAAAGTAAGTTAGGTTATACCGATCAATCTAATATATTTATCTCAGAAAATGGCAGAAACTCAAAAACATCACGGGACTATGCAACTTTAAAGAGTTGACAGCAATCGCTGTTATGGCTCCTCGCTGGTAACTTGTCCCATAGTGACCCCCCGCACCCCCCCCCCCCCAGTTCAGCCCGACACCTCTGTATCTTATTGGATTTGGTCATTGATGACATTAAGGTGAGTGAGTACCCACTGCAGGCCGGGTCGGCCATGCACTCACAGTTTTTTTCTTGTTGCCTTTTTGTGTGTTTATTCTTTTTTGGGGGGGGGGGGTATCTGGAGGTAAATATTTAATTCTTCTCAACAACCTTTTGCCAGTACATTTTTGTTCTTGTTGCCTTTTTGTGTGTTAATTCTTTTTTCTTTTCTTTTTCTTTCGAGCGGGGGGGGGGGTAAATATTTAATTCTCCTCAACAAACTTTTGTCAGTACAGATGCACTGGTCTTGCGAGCATGCATAAACAGTTATTTACACACACACACATTATCTTTACACATAATGAGATGCATTACAAAGGTTGGGTGGCCTAGCTCTGTAAATATTAGCCCCACCCTCATTCCAAATCAATATTTTTTTTAAAAGGTAGCTTTTTTTTCATGCATACTTAAGTCTTTCACTGTTGATTTTATTTATCATATATCACTTGTGATCTTACCACAGTTCTATTATCTTTTGGCATACATTTATTTTATCTGTTTGAAATGTAAGTTTTTACTAAGATATGTTTAACCACTGTATCATGTATGACCCCCAATAGCCGATGTTTACTTTTGTGCTTGGGGGGTGTGAAACAAACAAACAAACAATCAAACAAAGCATACTTCATTCGATGACACTGAGAGCGCTGCAATGCCAGATGGAACACGCATGTGCAATAATACAATAACACGACAATACGCGAAATGCTGAAATGCGCTAATTGAGGACTCACTTGAGTGGGATGACGGAGGGCAGCTTGGTGGATGCCTTGTCGACGACCAGCAGGATGCGACTGAGACATGTCATGCCCCCGTAGAGCCTGAAGGTCACCTGGTCAGCAACAGCCTGCACCAACCAGACACGGACATGTCATGAGCACAGGTGGAAAATAACGCCTATCGGCTGCAGCCCCCCCCCCCACACCCACACACCTACACACACCCCTATCTCTTTTCTTCTTTAAAAAAAAAAAGTTGCCTAGTCCGATGGTTTTGAGTTTCCGACATTTTCTGAGATAAATATATTAAGTTGATCATTAGAATCTATCTTACTTTAGTTTGAAGTAACTTTTGATTTAAATGGCTAACTTTAGAGATATCTGAAGTGCACACATGCCAAATTAATTTATAATTTTGGCAAGCATGCCAAAACTCTGACAGCATAGGCTTCAGTAGTAACAGGTTTGATTGAATTGACTTATTACTCGTCTATGCAGCAACAAATGCTTAATAAGTGCATATATCTATGTTAGATATGTAGAATCAAATCTAGGTTAATGCTTTGGTTTTGAAAATTGTATGATTTCATCGGACTATGCAACTTTAAGCATTCCTTTATTAAAGCTGCATAGTCCGATGAAAGCATCAAATTGTCGAAACAAAACCAACCATCTAGATTTGATTCAACATATATTTAACTTAGATACTGGTGCGCTTGTTAAGCATTTTTTGCTGCACTGAAGGGAATACTGGGTCAATTTAATAGAACTCATTACCGCTGACGCTTATAGTGTCAGAGCTTTGATGGAAGAATAATTGTCCGCGATTGAAAAACAAACATCGATTTTGATTGTATTTAAAATATAGGTTTATAATCTGTATACTCAAATGCACGGACACCAAACACACTCACCCACATTAAGGTGAATACACACACACACCCACACATTCACCCAAACATTCACCCACCCACTCATTCACCCACTCACTCACACACCCACTCATTCACCCAGAAACTCACACACCCACTCACTCACTCACTCACACACCCACACCCACACTAGTGACTTGAGAGGAGTTTGCTCTGCCTCCTCATTCCTGTCACATGCAGGGAGTGACCCCCCCCCCCTCCACCCTCCCCCTCTCCCCGCCCCTCTCACTCACCCTCTTCTCCAGGATGCGCGCGATCTCTCCGAGCGCCCTGTCGAGGGCCGAGACGCGGTTCTGCGCCCAGGGCCCGCTGTCCTGTGCAGACAGGTACTTGTTGAGATCCCTCACGACCTTCTGCAGTCTGCAACAGCAAACAGCATCGTCACATCATTACCATCAACGTTGGAAAGTTACATTCTGTTCTCTGCTCAGTAAGTAACGACAGTGTTGTTGAATTCATTCAAACTGAAGCTTTGTTTTACATCAAGAGTCCAAAGAAATGGGTACTATATGTACAGATGTCGTCTGCTGGCACTTTTCTGTCAGCAAATAGCATTTAGTGTTAACATACAAAACATGTCAAATGGGTACTGTATATATACAGATGTTGTCTGCTGGTACCTTACTGTCAGCAGACGACATTTAGTGTCAATGTACAACACATGACAAATGGGTACTATATATACAGATATCGTCTGCTGGTACCTTACTGTCAGCAGACGACATTTACTGTTAATATATATAACACATGACAAAGGGGCACTATATATATACAAATGTCGTCTGCTGGCACATTACTGTCAGCAGATGACATTTAGTGTCAATATACAACACATGACATTTGTACTCAAAACAGAAAAGAAAATATAAAACGGAATAATTATATATAGGATCAACACTTTCGCACGTCATATATCTTGTCAAATAATATATACACGCAATACCACAACACAATAGTGGAATTTGCAAATCACGTAAATCTCAATAATATCACTAACCGGACAATTCCCCACTTTGTGCTTATATAATATGTATGGGAATACAACAACAAAAGTGCTAGGGGAGTAGGTTCTATTAAAATAGAAATATAAGGCATGTCTTAATTTGTTTGTTTAACGACCCCCCCCCCCCCCAGCACAAAAGGTAGATATCGACTATTGGGGGGGAGGTTTGTCTTAATTCAACATTATTCATAAATAAGTTAGGTATAGGAGGTAGTGTATTTTATGGCAGTCACGGTTCTGATCTTGGTAAACTAAATAAAGCGCGCTCAGTCTACAGAGTTTACAATCACATCCCATGTCTCTATTCAATTAAAGGCTACAGTTGTACCCCCCCCCCCCCCCACACACACACACACTCACACACAGCCCTGCTCTGCTGTGTCTTACAATACAGGTTGATAAGCATAATACTTTCACTGACCTCACAGATAAGGCACCATATAGACAAGCAGACATGGATTGTATCAGGGACTCTCGACAGACTAATGGTTAGGATGCTGCCGCAAAATGCCAGAATTGTAGGTTCAAGTCCCACTCAAGGCGCAATGTTCCCGTTTGCAAAAAACACTCCCCCCCTCACAGCATAAATAATATGGGTAGTGACAAACAGTAACCGTAGTGTACCCCCCCCCACACACACACACACTATGTCCAACCATCAGGTTTATAAGTAATAAGTATCACAAACACTAACCATAGTGTAACCCCCCACTATGTCCAACCATCAGGTTTATAAGTACTGGTAATATGAGTGTCACAAACACTAACCATAGTATAACTGCACTATATCCAACCATCAGGTTTATAAGTAATAAGTATCACAAACACTAACCACAGTATAACTGCACTATGTCCAACCATCAGGTTTATAATTACTGGTAATATGAGTATCACAAACACTAACCATAGTGTAACCCCCCACTATGTCCAACCATCAGGTTTATAATTACTGGTAATATGAGTGTCACAAACACTAACCATAGTATAACTGCACTATGTCCAACCATCAGGTTTATAATTACTGGTAATATGAGTGTCACAAACACTAACCATAGCATAAGTGCACTATGTCCAACCGTCAGGTTTATAAGTACGGGTAATATGAATGTCACAAACACTAACCATAGTATAACTGCACTATGTCCAACCATCAGGTTTATAATTACTGGTAATATGAGTGTCACAAACACTAACCATAGTATAACTGCACTATATCCAACCATCAGGTTTATAAGTAATAAGTATCACAAACACTAACCATAGTGTAACCCCCCACTATGTCCAACCATCAGGTTTATAAGTAATATGAGTCGTGACCAAATTAACCATAGAATACGCTCCAAGTAACCAAAGCCATTTGCTTTAAAAAAGATACTTAGTAAAAACAGAAACAATGGCTCTCCATGCGCAAATTACTGAATACAATGGTGTAAACAAGCTTGATACCAACCAGAACGCCTGTACAACAGACGGCAGGCTGTTAAAGCGCACAAAGTGTCTACTCGACTGTGATATCAGCACCGGGCAGGAAGCTCCAGAAGCCACCATATTGTTGCGCATACGCAGAGACGAGCAGGAAGTAAGAGACGCACACAGGCGCACTTCCGAAATAAGAGAAGCGCTTGCCGCGAGAAAGGCACATGCACACACTAAATCCACTCATAATACCTTTTCAATGGAAATAACAAGTGCTGCTGTTGTTAGCAGGTGCAAGGATAAGGTGTTGCACAAAAAAAGAAGAAAAAAGAAAAATCTTTTTCCTATTCTTTTTCAAATCTGCACATGGCTTCAATTCAGAATATAGATCCGGGTTTTTCTCTTCGTTTTTATTCTGCAGCTAAGAAGGGCTTTCTTCTCCGGTCGGCTGTATGCATTACTGGGACTCTGTGAGAGGGAGTGGGGTGGGGGTGGGGGTAGGAGTAGGATATGGGTGGGGGGGGGGCTCCCCTCGCAGCCTGGAGTTTCTTCGCCCAGCAGTCTCATGTTTTGCCTGGGAATTATGGACTGCACCTTAGCAAATAATGCAGCTCTTGTGGTGCAGACTGACGGTGGTGGAAAGTGTGTGTGGGGGGTGGAGGGAGAGGAATGGCGGGAAGGGGGGGGGAGAGGGGGGAGGAAGGGGAGAGGGGAAGAAGGGAGAGGGGGAAGAGGGGGGAGGGGGGAGGGAGGGGGAGGGGAGGGGGAGGCAGGGGGGAGAGGGGGAGAGAGGGGAACAGGAGGCGATAGAGGGAAAGTAGGGCAGGAGTAAGAAGATGAAAAGGAGGAGAGGGGAGAGGGGATGAGGAGGGGGGAGCGAGGGGCAAGGGACGGTGGGAGGAAGGGAACTGGAGGAGGACGAGGAGGAGGAGGAGAGGGACGGGGAGGGGGAAGTGAAGGAGGAGGAGGAGGAGGAGGAGGCGTGGGACAAAGAGGAGTGGAGGAGCAGGAGAAAGAGAATGGGAGGGAGGAGGAGGAGGAGGAGGAGGAGGAGGAGGAGGAGGAGGAAGAGGAGGAGGCGGAGGACAGTGCATCGATAAACAATCACCCATCATTGTCAATAGAAATGATCCAAACCTATATTGTTAGGACGGGCACAAATGCCCACTTCTTCGAAACTCACATATTAATTCGCTCCAACGCCGAGCTCACATTTATGGGCATACAACAACAGGGTTGTCAAAAATCACATAATTTGTTGTTGTGAATTTCACAATGTGTGGAT
>CM059188.1:32364637-32381696 GCA_030323885.1 Branchipolynoe longqiensis
ATTGCAAATTTGTGCAAACAGTGTCGTATTTTGTCGTACACTGTGTAAGTCGGATCATATAAATCGCCTCACAATTTCCCCTGTACTACTCCTACCACCAACCGATACAAAACATTAAGGCCCTGTCACATTACGGCGTATGGCGGGGGCGTATTGAAAACCTACGTAAGTCCTGCGAATGCCGGCCTATGATGACCTTTGGTGACCTATCGGGTGTTTTTTAGCGTATGTGTAACGTATGAGGAGCGTACGTGGAGCGTACGAGTAGCGTATGAGAGCGTACTGTGACATTTTTTGACAGTTTTGATTGGCATATGGAACCTATGCGTAGCGTATGCGTAGCGTATGCGTAGCGTATGCATAGCGTATGCATAGCGTATGGCGGCGTATGAGTCAATATCGATGTCGAGACCTATGGCATACGCTTTGAATACGCTGTGCATACGCTGTACATACGCTGTGCATACGCTAGGAGTACGCTCCCATACGTAACTCGTAGGCTATGCGTACGCTACATACGCTAGAGATACGCCGGTGAAGCAAGTTGAGCGTATGCGTAACCTACGCCGGCGCACCCCTAGCGTACGAGGAGCGTACACCGGCGTACGAGGAGCGTACACCGGCGTACGAGGAGCGTACACCGGCGTATGAGTAGCGTATGAACCATACGCTCCCATAGGTCGAGATTTTTTGAGCATGCACAAAAAAATTTGGACGGACGGATGGGAGAAAGCGTATGGCGGCGTACAACGGCATACGCCGGCATAGGCCGGCACATGACGGCCTATGAGTAGCGTATGAGTAGCGTATGAGTAGCGTATGAGTAGCGTATACGGCGTATGCCGACGTATATGACGTAACGCCGCTACGCCGCCATACGCTCCCGCCATACGCCGTAATGTGACAGGGCCTTTACCTGACAAAAAAATACCTCCCAACTAGTTCGCCTCATGTAAGTCGCCTTTCACAAATCGCCTTTCACGGCGCAGGACTTTACTCATCACTGAAGGCGGTACAAATAATTATTTCAAACAAGAACGGTAAACACTTTGCAAACACACTCACATCTAATTCGCTTAGTGTAAGTGGCGTTATAGAAATACGATTACAATGTGCACAACCTTGCAGAACGCGCAAAAACAATTCTATAATAAAATAAGCTGCAACATTTACTACACTTATGACTAGTTATGAAAAGAGCAATTAAACATGGATGGGCGAACCCCAAAATAATGGGTACATTTAAAGGTGCCTATTCATTTCCGCATTAAGCTTTTGGTTATGGATCCAACCGAAATCTTATAAATCTAGTTTACCAAACAAATCTACAACCACTGGCATGCTGGTCAAAGTGCCAGGCCGCTCAAACTGCAACACCGGGGAAAAACATACTCGCTATTTGTTCCGCCATTATTGTTGGTCAAAACGGTCATGCGCACATATCCACTTCCGCCTTAAACCGATTCACACACTGCCCGTGTGGACGCGACGCACTTTCAAAACACTTTCAACTCTGCCCGTGTGAACGGGCGCTAATTCGACTCCTTTAGTTCGCCTTGTCTAGGTCGCTTCACATTTTGCCCGTGTGAACACGGCTCAACTACTGACAATTGCCCAATGGAACGTCAGGACTCTTCTCGACCGAGAAGCAGCTGACCGACCAGAAAGACGTACGGCACTAGTAGCAATGGAACTGGCGAAATACAACATCGACATTGCCGCCCTATGCGAAACAAGGTTCTCAGAGTCTGGTAGTCTCAATGACCTGGAATACTCTTTCTTCTGGAGTGGCAAACCTGAAGGAGAGAGAAGGGAGGCAGGAGTGGGCTTTGCTATCAAAAAGGACATCGTCACAAAGCTGACAGAAATGCCACGGCCAGTAAGTGACAGAATCATGACGCTGAGACTACCTTTGAGCAGGGACAACTTTGCTACAATTATCAGTGTGTACGCTCCAACAATGACAAACCCAGATGATAACAAGGAGGCCTTCTACAACCAGCTGGCAAGTACGCTCAGTGACATCCCTCACACGGATAAGCTACTGCTGATAGGAGACTTCAATGCAAGGATAGGAAGAGAAAATGACAAGTGGCCCTTGGTCATGGGCAAACATGGAATCGGGAAATGCAACTCCAATGGTGAGCTCCTACTGGCTTTGTGCTCTGAGTTCGAACTGATAGTAACAAACACCATGTTCAAACAGAAGGATGAACGCAAGACCACTTGGATGCATCCTCATTCCAGGCACTGGCATATGATCGACTTCATCATCACAAGGTGCCGGGATAAGATGGACATCCACAGTACTCGAGCCATGCGTGGAGCTAACTGCTGGACCGATCACCAGATGCTAAGGTCAAAAGTGGCATTCAGAATACGACAAAAGCACAACAGGCAAGGGACAAATAAACCGACAAAGCTCAACACAGCAAAATTAAGTACCATCAGTCAAAGAGAGAGCTTCGAGCGGGAGATGGACAGCGCTCTCGCACAATGGGAGGAGAAGGAAAGCCCAACACCAGACGAGGAATGGGCAGCTTTGCAGCATGTTGTATACAACACAGCTAAAACATATCTCGGCAAGCCAGACAGAAAACATCAGGACTGGTTCGACCCCAACAATCAGGAGCTACAGAATCTTATGAGCAGAAGAGACCAAGCCACCCAGAGAGTGGTACAGACCAGGAACACTAGATCCACCACTGCAGCATACAAAGATGCCTGCAGATTGCTACAAAAATGCACCCGTGCATTGAAGTCAGACTGGTGGGAAATGAAGGCAGAGGAGCTGCAGAGAGCTGCAGACAGAAACAACATGAAGGGCTTCTACAGCGGACTGAAAGAAGTGTGGGGACCCGTGAAGAAGGGAGCTGTTCACCTGAAATCAACAGATGGAACGGAGACCTTTTCCGACAGCAAGAGAGTTGTGGCAAGATGGAGCGAACACTTCCAGAAGCTACTCAACGTCCCTGGCGACATAGATCACGAAGCTCTGAACAACATCCAGCAGCGCATTACCAAAACATGCCTCGATGAGATTCCAACCATGGATGAGATGGCTAGAGCAATCGCCAGCCTGAAAGATGGCAAAGCACCTGGGGGTGATGGAATTCCTGCCGAGGTATGGAAGCATGGGGGAGACAATCTGCTCAAAAGACTGCACCAACTAATCACCAATGCCTGGGAGGAGGGTTCTGTACCCCAAGCATGGAAGGATGCCAGCATTGTAACCATCTACAAGAAAGGTGATCGAACAGACTGTGGGAACTATAGAGGAATCTCTCTTCTTTCCATAGCAGCGAAGATCTTCGCCAGGATCCTACTCAACAGACTATCTATTCACATAACACCTGGTGTAGTTCCGGAGTCACAGTGTGGCTTCAGAGGCAACCGGAGCACTGTGGATATGATATTTTGTCTCCGACAGCTACAAGAAAAGTGCTTTGAGCAGGACCGACCACTGTACATGGTATTTGTCGATTTCACTAAGGCATTTGATACAGTCGGGAGGACCAGGCTATGGCAGCTACTGAGGAAGTACGGATGCCCAGAGAAGTTCACAACTATGATCGAGGCTCTACATACAGGAATGATGGCGAACGTTAGTGCTGGAGGGGAAGTCTCGGAATCGTTCGGGGTTACCAATGGGGTCAAGCAAGGTTGCGTACTGGCCCCCACGCTCTTCTCCATCTTCCTATCAGCAATGCTAGATGAGGCATGGATGAGATGGCTAGAGCAATCGCCAGCCTGAAAGATGGCAAAGCACCTGGGGGTGATGGAATTCCTGCCGAGGTATGGAAGCATGGAGGAGACAATCTGCTCAACAGACTGCACCAACTAATCACCAATGCCTGGGAGGAGGGTTCTGTACCCCAAGCATGGAAGGATGCCAGCATTGTAACCATCTACAAGAAAGGTGATCGAACAGACTGTGGGAACTATAGAGGAATCTCTCTTCTTTCCATAGCAGGGAAGATCTTCGCCAGGATCCTACTCAACAGACTATCTATTCACATAACACCTGGTGTAGTTCCAGAGTCACAGTGTGGCTTCAGAGGTAACGGAGCACTGTGGATATGATATTTTGTCTCCGACAGCTACAAGAAAAGTGCATTGAGCAGGACCGACCACTGTACATGGTATTTGTCGATTTCACTAAGGCATTTGATACAGTCGGGAGGACCGGGCTATGGCAGCTACTGAGGAAGTACGGATGCCCAGAGAAGTTCACAACTATGATCGAGGCTCTACATACAGGAATGATGGCGAACGTTAGTGCTGGAGGGGAAGTCTCGGAATCGTTCGGGGTTACCAATGGGGTCAAGCAAGGTTGTGTACTGGCCCCCACGCTCTTCTCCATCTTCCTATCAGCAATGCTAGATGAGGCTTTCCGAGACATGGGGGATGGCATCTATATACAGTCCAGACAGAGCGCTGACCTATTCAATGTCGCACACTTCAGAGCGAAGACCAAGACTACTCAGATACTGGTGAGAGAGCTACTATTCGCAGATGACAGTGCACTGGTTGCCCACTCTGCTGAAGAGACCCAGAAAATAGTGGACGCTTTCTCCGATGCATCAAAGAAGTTTGGCCTGAAAATTAACATCAAGAAGACGGAGGTGCTGTACCAACCCAACTCTACAAGAACCCGAGAGGAGGAGATCATGGTTGACGGAAACAAGCTGAACTCTGTTCCGGAATTCACCTATCTCGGAAGCACTATATCAAGTGATGGACGCATTGATGCTGAGATACAGAGGAGGATGGCCAAGGCTAGCGCATCTTTCGGCCGACTACGCCAGAGACTCTGGAACAACCACCATGTGTCCATTCGGGTCAAAGGTAAGATCTACCGCGCAATCATGCTATCCACCCTACTATACGGAGCCGAGGCCTGGACAGTGTACAGACAGCAGGTGAAAAAGCTGCATGCCTTCATGATGCGACATCTGCGTTCAATCATGAGGCTAACCTGGAAGGACAAAGTGACGAATAAGGAAATACTCGAACGGATGGGGCTGCCCTCTATGGAAGATCTTCTGATCAAAAAGAATCTCCGGTGGACTGGACACCTCATGAGGATGTCATCAGACAGGCTACCAAAGCAGATCCTCTATTCTCAACTGTCTTCTGGCTACAGAAAGAGAGGGCGCCCCCGTCTCCGGTTCAAAGATACCATCAAGAGAAACCTGAAGCTGAGAGACATTAAGACCGACTCATGGACGCAACTCTCACAGCAGAGAGCTAAATGGAGAGCGGCAGTCAAATAATGAAAGCAGTCTTTGTCGCATCGCGACCGACAGCATGATGATGATGATGATGAGAGTATTTTGATTTTGTGGTACTGATGTCACAGTATTGGTACACAACTTCTGAGAACGACCCACATATGCATATATATATATATATATATATATATATATATATATAGACACACACACACATATCTCCTGTGGCATTGACAAGGCCCTGCGAAGGTTGTGAGAAGCAGAGGCCCTTTTGTGTCGCTTGTCGTTGCCCCTCATGGCCTCTCACGGCCCCTGGCTGCGCGCCCCGCCCCGTGTGGTCGCCGCCAGGCGGCGCGGTCGCCGCCTGTTTTCTAAACCTTTGTAGACACGGACAACCGGTTTGAAAATAGCAGCTCAAACAATTTACACAGCGCCCCCTCGCGCTGAAAGCCCGCCCTACTCACCGCCGCGGGAGGTGCGCCGCCGCGCCGCACGGGGGCACCACCAAGGGGTGACCAGGGGGGCGGGTGTGCCGCCTCCCCACAGTGAGGGGGCGGGTGGAGGAGGCTGGGTGGGGCGGGATGGGGCGGGGAGAGACAGGTGCGCGCCAACACTGGACCCTTCTCACGAAGCTGGCTATTGGGGGTGTGGGTGGGAGGGTGGGGTGGGGTGGGGGCGTGGCTTCAAAGTGTCACTCAAACTGCCCTCGTGACGTCACGCCGTTGTGAGACGCCGGGTCGACCCTCTGACAAAATGGCGTCCGGCGTTCCGGCTAATCTGGCGCCTTTTTTTGTGGTAAGTGTCCTAGTTATTTTCAGAAACGCGCATTAAACAGTGTCTCCACCGCCACTCCCACCACCACCACCACCACCACCACCACTACCACCACCACCACCACCACCACCACCACTACCACACCACCACCACCACCACCACTCCTACCCCACCTTCACCTTCACCCCCACCCCTACCCCCTACCTCCCACTCACCCTCACCCCCACCCACCTCATCCTCACCTCACCCACACTCCTTGCTAATATAATAATAGTTCGCCGCTTACTTAAAGTTGCATAGTCCGATGCCTTTTGAGTCTCTGAAATCTTCTGAAATAAAAAGCTTATATTTATCACTATAATCTACTTTACTGTAGTTTGAAGTAACTTTCATTTTAACTCGCCAGCTTTGGAGATCTTTTAAGTGAAAACATGCCAAGTTAATTTTGACAAGCACGTCAGAACTCTGATACTATAGGCTTCAGCAGTAAGAGTTTCTATTGAATTGGCTTTATAGTGTTCCCTTGTTGGAAATGTAGCGTCAAATCTAGGTCAGTGTCTTTGGTTTTGACAATTTGATGTTTTGATCAGACTTTAACTTACAACTGTAACTTACAACTTTAACTTGCAACTTTAACTTACCTCATAGTCGAAACACCACAGGATAAACCAAGGATTTCTCGTTGTTGGAAACTTCCAAAGGTGATATCTGGTTTAAACAAATTTATTATTATTGAATGGCCTGAAAATCTGTTAGAATTAGTAACTTCGATCAGAATAATAGTCGAAAACCCTGGCCCTCACGCGTAGTATGTGAGGGCGGCCTTTAGATAAGTTCCGCCGCTCCATTTATGTCACTCAACCCCCCACCCGCCCCCCACCCCCTCACCCCACCCCCGCCAGTCCTTAATCCTTAAAGTTGAACCATCCGTTAGTTTGAACTTATATCATAATTTTGGTTGTATTTAAATACATCAGGTTGACAAGTATAGCCTAGTTTGTCATATTTCAAAGTAACCTTTGTAATAATTGATTACAATTTGGGAGATTTGAAGTGCAAGCAGGCAAATAAAGTTGTGCGCACCCCATTTGAAGCCAATCACAACACGCCATTGTTACATTAACTAGGTCATATTGATATATTAACTAGGTCACCTTGCTACATTAACTAAACCACATTGCTACATTAACTAGGTCACATTGTTACATTAACTAGGTCATATTGTTGAATTAATCAGGTCAAATGGCTACATTAATTGGATTATATTGCTACACTAATTGGGTAATATTGCTATATTTACTAGGTCACATTGCTGCATTAACTAGGTCACATTGCTACCTGTCAAATCCATCCTGTTTTGACGTTCTTGAGGCCCCCAAAGAAATGATTACTGAGTGTAGCAGTGTATAGACCTATTTCATATGACGTCAGCATAGGTAATTAGGTCACGTGCACGTGCAAACCCAATGGCTATGACCAATCTTCCTACAGAAAGAGTGAAATATCTCTGAAACCACACCACCTAGAAACAAACCGCTTGGCAGACATACATACAACAAAAAGATTATATTAAATTTATACGGTTAGGGTTCTACATTTCTATTAATTTTGAATCAAATCGACGTGTTGCACTGCGCATATCGGCAAACTCAATAGCAGTGTGCCTTCGTTCTGCAGCCAAGCTGCGCATACACAATGTTTATAAACATTGAAAGGGTCTATAGCATAGGCTAAATTCATAGACCCAAATCTAGACTAGTGTGTAAATTTGTTTGTCTAAAGCTAGCATTCCTTACACGTGGTATGCGGCATGCAGCATGCGGCATGTGAATGTTGTATATGCGGCATAGATATATGCCAACCCCCAACATTCATTGGGGTTTTTCCTCCAAATTTGTGAAGGAACAGATACTGATGGCTACATGGACCGATTCAGTTGCCGCATTCGCATTCACATTCCATTCGCATTACATTCGCATTCACATTTGGAGGCATGGAATCACCCCCATTCACTTAGATGCTTTTCCATTTTTTGTCGCATTCGTATTCGCATTTGCATGCCGCATACCGCATGTAAGGAATGTAGCCATTATATGATTCTTTTATTGGATTGTGCACCTTTAATAGTAACAGTCGAAGTCTGATTAGAACGTGGGTAACTTGAACAACAGGGTAATTACCTGCTTACCGACAATCTCTCGTCTCCTAGTTACCGTTGTGTGGTCGCTGCTTAGGATTGATTAATTGATTTGATTCAATTTTTAAACAAATTTCTTTATATCCTTTTACAACAAACATGTTATTTGAAGTAGGACACCTAATTACCTTTCCTCCTAGAGGAGGTTTTCAGGTCGAACACACAGCGTGCGAATCATCAGATTAATTAGTCCGTGAACTAGCTATCCTAGCGACGGCGTAAACTTGTGCAATCCAATGGCTTTTAGTTTCTGGCTAATTGAAAATATATATAACTATATATATATATATATATATATATATATATATATATATATATATATATATACAAGTGAGCAGAATGACCGTTGGCTAACACTGTAACAGTGTATAGGAGGCGGAGAGGAAAGAATGCCCGCTCCGCAGTGAATAACATGGAGGTTAAGGTGGTTAGAGAGAAACATTAAGGGGCTGCTGTTATTTATATCCACATAATAAATTATATAGTACATATATATATATATATAGTTAACTGAGGTTGGTCGCTATAATCTATTTTACTTTACATTAGTTTGGAGTGATTCTTTAATGCTTAAATTTCTACATATTTGATGCCTATATTTGTTAAATAATTTAGATGTGCACACCAAAATACTGAACACCACCGACGCTCGTATGACTTGCAACCAGAGGCCTCCGCCTAACCACTTCGTAACAAAATGATCTAATCTATGCACGTGTATGCATGTAAGTAGGTATACAACATATACTTACTATCTCATATCTAAATTTTAAACTCTACCATACTTGACTGTGAGTCTTGGAATTATTAATATTGTTATTTCGGCTGACTTGAGCTAGCTGCTGATGACAATATCAGACTACATATACATACATATATTGCAGATGTGCATCATCACATAGCCGGAAGACCAGTGCCTGATAAAATACTTTATTCAATGAATAAACTATATTTACCCCCCAAAAATAATCTTGAAAAAAAATATTCTTAAGTCATTCGGGCCTGAAGCCCATATAACCTATAAATAAATACAGAAATATCTGCTTATTGAGGTTTGCATATTATGACATTATACCACTATTACTACTTAGCATAATTCTTCTCTGTACATTATCTACAATAGACTAGATCGTCATTCCGACTGTGCATGGGCTGAAAACGGCGTTGACAGCAAAACACAGATGTATGGCCATTGAGTTTGGCGATACAGAAATGAAAAATGTTGATTTTATTCTAAATTAATAGAAATACAGAATAATTTGCCATAGGCATGGATATATGAATGCAATATAAATAGGTTAAGACACAACTATCCATAGTTCAGCATTTTGATCTAGGAAACATACAATTTCAGTCACTTTACAGGCTGATGTTTACATCACCTTTTGTAATTCTTGTTCTAAATCTTAAAATATCAAATGTGTCAACAGAAACTTGTTTCCAAGAAATATATAACCAATGTCTGATTAACCCTACCCATTTCCTAGCCCAACAAATGTTATTAACCATAGGATATAAATAACAACATGAATAAAATAAGTACAGCTGACTCTAGCTATGGCTCTAACACTAGTCTGAGTGCCCAGATTTGTCTAAATCTAAATGCAGATGGTATAAGATGTGCTGTAAATGCAATACTGGATAAAAGATTAACATCTTAATTTCTTATATATATATTGTTAGTTAGTGTTCTATGTTTCAAACAAAAGCTGATATGAGCTGAAACTAACACATTTCATAGCTGTACTCAGTGTACTAGCCATGTGCTTCGTGCAGGTTTGTTTTTCTTCCACGAATCCCACAATGCACAGCGCCGCTGGAATGACGAACCCGTCTATTACTGACTGATAATTTACACATATACCTGCATAATCTCATTTGTATATTATTAGGCAACATATCTTTAGCCAAATAGGAAAAAAAGTTGGTGATCGTCCTTTTGATCACACAAATCAAGGTCCGACGGGCGGTTTTTATTAAAATTTTTGTTTGTTTCTGGCATATGACGTAGACGTGACATGTAAGCAGACGTGATGGCCGAATGAGTTGAGCAACCGCCTCCCATTCTGGTAGGTCATGGCCGAGTCAAACCAATGACTAAAAAAATTAACATGAAAGTTGAATTGCTGCTATGTGCTAGCCCAGAGCATTTTTAACAGTTTACATTTTTTTTAAATTTAATAGCAAAATATATATTTGGCCTTATGGCTGAAAGACCGGTGTGACGGCGATGACACTGGGTTTTATTCACTGAATGAATAATTTCACAAGAACAGAATAAGTAATTATTTGCATGGAGTTATTTTCGATACAGCTGTTATTCCAAAATGCACCTGTTATTCCATGGTTATTGTTAGCAGTTATGAACTCAACATAATTGACCTGCTTAGCGCATGCATATTTCACATCGCTATAACAAGGATGCGCTTGTCAAAGTCACGTGACTGCGCATTGTCAAGGTGACTATTCATATATGCAGGTGGTAGAATTGGCCTGTTCTATGCCATTTGTGAGGACTGTTGAATGAATAACATTGTTTTATTTAATAGTTAAATTTATTTGTTTTATCTTCTCAGATTAACGCCTCACGAAAACAGTGTACGATATCGACCTGACAATCAACAATCGGGCCGACTACCGATTACCGACTGCCGATTGTCGGCTGCTGATTTCCGACTGCCGACTTCCGACTGCCGATTATCGATTGCCGACTTCCGACTGCCGACAGCCGATTGCCGACTACCGATTGCTATATGTGCTATAGAGGCGTCGTTAAATAAAACAAACCTTTTGATAAAATAGACAAATGCTTAAGCTGGAGTTATGTCAATGTTGGTATATAGGTTGTAGAATAATGAAAGAGACAACTACATAAAGTAGATCAGTTTCACCATTAGGATTTTGGTTGTGTAATTATAAAATAGAGAAAGGCGTAAACTAGATCTGCTTACTGTTAACATTCAGGCTGTAAATTAGAGGCACAGGTGTGAATGAGACTTAATTGTTGGTTGGCAGTTGGCATACAAACAGGGCGATCTCGATCGATCATAACCGAACATTTACAATCTATCAAATGTATATATGTATGTCATAGTTTACATCTACATTGTACATTTTTATTTTTTTTATTTTTTTATTGACGAGGTATTTACTCTGCCCATAACGTATAAGCTCCTGTCAGGGTGCTTGTTTTCAACGCTGGACAGCTGTGGTGCTGTCTTGATCTGTTCCTTTGCCCAGGAGTGTTTACCTGTGTCTGCTCGGGTCAGCCTTCTGCAATTTTGGTTGTTAGTTATAGCCTATGTTAGTTTTTTTGTAATTTTCCAGTTTTTTTGTCTAGTCTGAGTAATGATCCTTAGCCTACTATGTACATCTACTTGGTTGACATGCAGGCTTGTGGGAGAGGATCCCGTTCCATTCAGATTTTTGTTATTTGTTACAGCATCCTTTCACCTAAACCCTGTCCTTAGATACATTATATAGGCCTAACATGGAGGCCTATTACATAGTACATAGTATGTACATATGTAGTTATCAATGCCTACATATAATTATATATATATATAGGAAAAGCATATAATCCTGAATTGATGTTGTTATGAATAAACAATTAAACAATTTAAAAAAAACAGACCTAATTATATCAAGCACAAACTGTTGGATAGAGCCTTGTTCTGGAAGCAGACCCGAGAGATGATCAGAATCAATATCTACGGGTTTAGCCAAGTCGTGCCCAGCTCCTGAATTAAAATAGCTAGGATTATGTCACGGTCATGTTCACCTGCACTAGGCATGCGCAAATGGAGGTCAGGTGGGAGGCTGGGGGAGGAGGGGTATTCGAATGACATCGTCATAATTATGTTTGTAAACATCCTGCGTATTTACAGTGGCGTATGTGAATATGTAAACAACTTCTACATTTACAGTGATGTATGTAAATATGTAAACAACCTCTACATTTACAGTGGTGTATGTAAATATGTAAACAACTTCTACATTTACAGGGGTGTATTTAAAAATGCTAACAACTTCTACATTTACAGTGGTGTTAATAAACATAAACAACCACAAAAAAACAACAACTTCTACATTTACAGGGGTGTATTTAAAAATGCTAACAAGTTCTACATTTACAGTGGTGTTAATAAACATAAACAATGTCTGCATCATAGTGGTCTATGTAAATATGTCAACAACTTCTACATCTATGGTGCTGGATGTAAATGTGTAAGCAACTTCTACATTTACAGTGGTGTTTAAAAACATGCAGACAACTTTTACATTCACGATAGTGGTTATAAACATCTATACAATGTGTGCATGATAGTGGCGTATGTAAACATGTAAACAATTTCTACGTTTACAGTTGTTTGTGTAAATATGCAAGCAACTTTGGATTTACAGCGCGGTGTGTAAATATGTAAACAACTTGGTCGTTTACAGCAGTCTAACAATAAGTGTTTACAGCATGTCTGTGTAAATATGTAAACAACTTCAACATTTACAGCAGTGTGTGTTATATGTTAACAAGTTCTACATTTACAGCAGTGTGTGTTATATGTAAACAAATTCTATATTTACAGTAGTGTGTGTTATATGTAAACAAATTCTACATTTACAGAAGTGTGTGTTATATGTAAACAACTTCAACATTTACATCAGTGTGTGTTATATGTAAACAAGTTCTACATTTACAGCAGTGTGTGTTATATGTAAACAAATTCTACATTTACAGCAGTGTGTGTTATATGTAAACAAATTCTACATTTACAGCAGTGTGTGTTATATGTAAACAACTTCAACATTTACATCAAAAAACAAACCAACAACAAAAACAACACAACACACAAAACAACCAACAACCCAACAAAAACAAACCCAACACAAAAAAAAACCAACAACAACAACCAAAAACAACACAACACAAAAAACAACAAAAACAACACAAAAAAAACAACACAAAAACACAAAAAACAACCACAACACAAAAACAACCAACAAACCAAAAACAAACACAACACAAAACAAACAACCCAACATTTACAGCAGTGTGTGTTATATGTAAACAAATTCTACATTTACAGCAGTGTGTGTTATATGTAAACAAATTCTACATTTACAGCAGTGTGTGTTATATGTAAACAAGTTCTACATTTACAGCAGTGTGTGTTATATGTTAACAACTTCAACATTTACAGTGGTGTGTGTTATATGTTAACAAGTTCTACATTTACAGCAGTGTGTGTTATATGTTAACAAGTTCTACATTTACAGCAGTGTGTGTTATATGTTAACAAGTTCTACATTTACAGCAGTGTGTGTTATATGTAAACAAATTCTACATTTACAGCAGTGTGTGTTATATGTTAACAAGTTCTACATTTACAGCAGTGTGTGTTATATGTAAACAAATTCTATATTTACAGCAGTGTGTGTTATATGTAGACAAATTCTACATTTACAGCAGTGTGTGTTATATGTAAACAACTTCAACATTTACAGCAGTGTGTGTTATATGTAAACAAATTCTACATTTACAGCAGTGTGTGTTATATGTTAACAAGTTCTACATTTACAGCAGTGTGTGTTATATGTTAACAACTTCAACATTAAAACAAACACACACAAAAAACAAACAAACACAAAAAACACCAACAACACAAAAAACAAATTCACATTTACCAGCAGTGTTGTATATGTCAACAAGTTCTACATTTACAGCAGTGTGTAAAACACCAACAACAAAAAACAAACACAACACAAAAACAAACACAACACTGTTATATGTTAACAAGTTCTCATTTACAGCAAGTGTGTTTTATATGTTAACAAGTTCTACATTACAGCAGTGTGTTTATAAACAACACACCAAAAACAAACATTTACAGCAGTGTGTGTTATATGTAAACAAATTCTACATTTACAGCAGTGTGTGTTATATGTAAACAAATTCTACATTTACAGCAGTGTGTGTTATATGTAAACAACTTCAACATTTACAGCAGTGTGTGTTATATGTAAACAAATTCTACATTTACAGCAGTGTGTGTTATATGTTACAACACACACAAAACAACCAACAACATGTGTGTTATATGTAAACAAGTTCTACATTTACAGCAGTGTGTGTTATATGTTAACAAATTCTACATTTACAGCAGTGTGTGTTATATGTTAACAAGTTCTACATTTACAGCAGTGTGTGTTATATGTTAACAAGTTCTACATTTACAGCAGTGTGTGTTATATGTTAACAAGTTCTACATTTACAGCAGTGTGTGTTATATGTTAACAAGTTCTACATTTACAGCAGTGTGTGTTATATGTTAACAACTTCAACATTTACAGCAGTGTGTGTTATATGTAAACAAATTCTACATTTACAGCAGTGTGTGTTATATGTAAACAACTTCAACATTTACAGCAGTGTGTGTTATATGTAAACAAATTCTACATTTACAGCAGTGTGTGTTATATGTTGACAAGTTCTACATTTACAGCAGTGTGTGTTATATGTTAACAACTTCAACATTTACAGTGGTGTGTGTTATATGTTAACAAGTTCTACATTTACAGCAGTGTGTGTTATATGTTAACAAGTTATACATTTACAGCAGTGTGTGTTATATGTTAACAAGTTATACATTTACAGCAGTGTGTGTTATATGTATACAAATTCTACATTTACAGCAGTGTGTGTTATATGTTAAAAAGTTCTACATTTACAGCAGTGTGTGTTATATGTAAACAACTTCAACATTTACAGCAGTGTGTGTTATATGTAAACAAATTCTACATTTACAGCAGTGTGTGCTATATGTAAACAACTTCAACATTTACAGCAGTGTGTGTTATATGTAAACAAATTCTACATTTACAGCGGTGTACGCAGATTTGAAGGTCTTTGTCTATGACCTATAACTAAAAGTATAAGCTATGAAAGTCCACCTATTGCTTCCCTGCATGACATCACAGAACAGAGTTCCAATCCAGTATGTAGGGATTGATCGGTGCGAAACCATTAGATGGAATATCCCATGACTAATCTCAAGAGTACAATGCAGCTGATTTCTTTTTCTAGGATTTAAATATTTTGCTAAGATATAGAGAATATTCATGTAAAGAATGTACATTAAAATCAAGTAACTAGATCTTTAACAATAACAAAAATATAGCATAAGAACATGACCCCTGAACCGATACTAGGGTCTAGGCTTTACCCAAAACTCAAATCAGCTTGTCAATACTGAGTCATACCCATACAGCGCCCTCCAACCATTCAGAACCATCTCCTTGTCGCCATCAAATTAAAGGGGCATAGTCCAATGATTGTGAGTTTCTGTCATTTTTTAAACATTCATATATTAGGTTGATCGCTTTTATCTACTTTAATTTGAAGTAACTTTGATGAAAACTAACTTTTATTTGAAGTGAAAACATATCAAATTAATTTGTGCATGCGCATCAAAAGTCTGACACCTTAGCCTTTAGTACTAATAGCAGAAACAGGTTTTTATTAAATTGACTTATGGCTGGCGCACACCTCCCGTTTACGATTCGCGCACTAAAACTCCCGACCCGACCCGACCCGCTTAAAACTGAAAACGGGCCGATTCGTTTTTCGAATCACGAATCGCAATCGTAAACGGCCGCTTTTAGCACTAAAAACTGAGTTTTATGCGCGAATCGCAATCGGTAGGTGTGCGCGGGGGGCGCACACCTAGCGATTTTTGTGCGCGAAACGGGCAGTTTTACATCGTAAACGGTAGGTGGGTGCGCACAGACAGGAGGTGTGTGCCAGCCATTAGCATTCCGTTCTATCAAAAAACACATAGTGCACGAGTATCTAAGTTAAATAAATCTAATCTAATCTAATCTACATCAGTGTTTTGGTTTTAAAATTGCATGTTTTAATCGGCTTGTGCAACTTTAATAACTTTTTTAAATTTCCAGATCCTCTATCAATGACTCAGCAAAGTACACTTTGTTCTGGATTTATTTGAATTATTTAGGATTGTTTGTATTTTATTCAACGATTGGAAGATTCGGGCTTCTGTGCTGAGAAAATAATTGTTTAGAGGCAGAGCAATTTTGTGTAAGGGGGTGGGGAGGTAGTGATTATTTTATTAGAGACAAATGAAAGGTAAAAAAGAGAAATGGCAATTCTATGGGTAGGGGGTGGTTATTATAAAATGGACTTTTCTTTAAGGAAAAAGGGGGGGAGGAAGATGGGAGAATGACCATGGTGCTGGTAGTGTTATTGTAAAAATATGTCATAAAATTAAATCCATCTACAGTAGTACATGTTGTCTACGGACATCTCTGCATCCAGACCAATGTTGTCCTCACATTGCAGGTGTCCTGTCACCAGAGGGACTGTGAAAATGTCACTGTCCTGCTGAAATGACACAAAGTCAGTTTGTATATCCTAAAATTTGGTTGCACATGGAAGGGGTCCGCTAACCACGGTGGTCGCTGCAGACGGGGTGCTACTGTATCGATAAGAATAATTCAGGCGCAAAAACTGACAAGCGCCATTCAGGGCGAAATGAAACCAGACTATGACATTTGAGCTGAAGCTGCAGTCATTCCGATCATCAAATCCATTTATTTGCAGAAGCTGCCACATCACTTATATAATGCACTATGCAATACGAAATTGATACACTCTGACTCCAGAGCACAACAAATTCTATTTCATAGAACACAACTAATATTTATTTGTCAGTTTTTGTGCCTGAACTCTGAAATCAAATGGCGGATGTCGATACAAATTATGCGATGTATAATTTATTATGCAAATATAGAGCAGCAGCTGAACTGTATTCTATTTATTAATATCGCCATGAACTGT